>AWOL01S0022358.1:0-27846 GCA_000715115.1 Nicotiana otophora | reverse complement strand
GGACCAAGCCTCGCGTCTGCGAAGCACAACTCAGCCTCTACCCAAAAAGACACTTCGCGAACGTGGTCAACCACCTGTGAACGTGATGCAATGGCTACTTCTGCCTACAAGAACGCGTCTAACCCTAGCCGGCTCCTAGTCAGCTCCCTCCTCTGTGTGAACACGAGCTCTTCACCCACAAACGCAAAGACCAACAACCCCAGCCCTTTGCGAATATTAAGAACAAATACCACAGCTAACCAAATAAGCCTCCATTATCGCGAGATCTGCTTTGCGATCGCGAAGCACACCAGATACTAGCAGAAAATCTGCAATTCAACCAAGCTTCATGTAGTCCGAAATTCACCCGAGCCACCCGGTACCCCATCCAATCATACAACAAGTCTATAAACACTACCCGAACCTATCCAAAGCCTCCAAACACATGCAAGATCAACACATCTACAAGTTGACAATCAAACCATCAATTGAACTTCTCTTATGTTTATAAGCTTCTAAACATCCAACCAAACATCTGATTCCTATCAAACCCGATCAAAATGCAACCAAACATTGCACACAAGTACCAAATGACACAATGAATCTATTTCAAGTGCCAAAATATTAATCCGAGCCCCATATCAGCAAAGTCAACTCCCGATCAAACCTATGAACCTTCCAACCTTCAACTTTCCAACTTTCGACAATTAGAGCCAAAATATTCTAGGAACCTCCAAATCCAAATCCGGACATACACCTAAGTCCAAAATTTCCATCCGAACCTATCAGAACCATCAAAACCCTATTTCAAGGTCATTTTCCCAAAAGTCAAACCTTTGTCAACTCTTATAACTTAGGCTTCCAACAATAGAACTAAGTGTTCCAATTCACTCCAAAACCTTCTCGAAACCAAACCAACAAACCCCGCAAGTCACAAAACAACAAACAAACATACAAGAAGCATCGAATAAGGGAACATGGCTCAAATACATAAAATGACCAGCTGGGTCGTTTTATTCTCTCCCTCTTAAAGAAACATTCATCCTCGAACGGGTTTAGAATCATAACTGGGATATAAAAAAGATGAGGATATCTGCTTCACATATCATACTAGATATCTCAAGTCGACTCCTCAACTGGCTGACCTCTCTACTGATGTTTCACTGATGCAATATCCTAGGACCTCAACTTCCGATCCTGCCTATTCAAAATGGCCACCGGTTCATCTTCAGAAGACAAACTCTCATCCAACGCACTGAATTGGAATCCAACACATATGACTGATCCTCATAATACTTTCGGAGCATGGAAACATAACTCCTAATAAGTTTGGTAGCAAAGCAAGTCTGTAGGCCACCTCACTAACTCTCTCCAACACCTTGAAAGGACCAATATAACGAGGTCTCCACTTTCCCTTCTTTTCAAATCTCATCATGCCCTTTATAGGTGAAACTCTAAGAACAATCTTCTCACCCTCCATGAAAGCTACATCCCTAACCTTCCTATCGATATAACTCTTTTTCCTGGACTGGGAAAAGAGTAGCCGCTCTTGAATCAATTTTACCTTCTCCAAAGCATCATGAACCAAATTTGTGCCCAACAATATGGCCTCACCTGGGTCAAACCAACCAACCGAAGAATGACATCGCCTCCCATATATGGCCTCATAAGGATCCATCTAGATACTAGACTGGTAGTTTTAGTTGTATGCAAACTCCGCTAATGAAAGAAACTGATCCCATATGCCTCCCAAATCTATGACACATATTCTCGACATATCCTTCAATATATGAATGGTCCGCTCGGACTGCCCATCCGTCTGAGGATGAAATGTAGTACTCAACTCAAATTGCATGTCCAACTCATGCTGAATCGCTCTATAGAAATACGAAGTAAACTGAGTGTCTCAATCCGAGGTAATAGAAACATGAATACCATGCAAGCGGACAATCTCCCTAATGCAGATCATAGCCAAGTGCTCTGAAGTGTAGGAAGTCATGACTGGAATAAAATGTGTAGACTTGTTTAGTCTAACCACAATGACCCAAACAACGTCAAATCTCCTCAGTATTTGTGTCAAACCTATCACAAAGTCCACAGTGATGCACTCCCACTTCCAATCCGATATGGCTAACCTCTAAAGCAAACCGCCAGGACTCTGGTGCTCATACTTGACCTACTGACAATTCAAACACCGAGCGATATATCCAACAATGTCCTTCTTTCTCCTCCACCTCCAGTAATGTTGTTTCAAATCACAGTACATCTTTGCGACACACTGATGAATAGAATACTACAAAGTATGAGCCTCCTCAAGAATCAACTCTCTCAACCCATTCACATTAGAAATACAAATCGAGCCCTGAAGCCGCAACACACCAGTATCAACAATAGTCACTTCCTTAGTACTACCTCATTGCACCGTGTCCTTAAGCACACGCAAATAGGGATCGTCATATTGACGAGCCTTAATGCGATCAAACAAAGATGATTGAGATACAACACAAGCAAGGACTATGCTAGGCTCCGACATATCCAATCTCATAATCCTATTGGCCAAAGCCTGAAAATCCATAGCTAAGGGCCTCTCTATATCTGGAATGAATGATAAACTACCCATACTCTTTACATTCCTACTCAAGGTGTCGGCGACCACATTGGCCTTCCCCGGATGATAAACAATAGTGATATAATAGTCCTTCAATAACTCCAATCACCTCCGCTGCCTCAAGTTCAAATCATTTTGCTTGAATAGATGTTGAAGACTATGATGATTCGTATACACCTCATAAGACATGGCATATAGGTAATTCCTCCATATCTTGAGCGCGAGAACAATAGCTGCTAACTCCAAATGATGCATTGGGTTGTTCTTCTCATGAGGATTCAACTAAAGTGACACATAGGCAATCACTCTACCGTCCTACATCAAAACATACCTAATGTCAACCCGCAAATCATCACAATAAACTGTATATGAACCCGATCCCGAAGGTAAAACCAACACTAGAGTTGTAGTCAAAGTAGTCTTGAGCTTCTGAAAGCTCTCCTCTCACTCATACGACCACCTGAACAGAGCACCCTTTTGAGTCAGCTTAGTCAATGAAACTGGAATAAATGAAAATCCCTTTATGAAGCGACATCAGTAACCAGCCAAACACATGAATCTCCTGATCTTTGTAGTGGTAGAAGGTCTGGGCCAACTCTAAACTGCCTCAATCTTCTTCAGGACCACCTTGATCACATCACTAGATACCACATGACCCACGGTGCCACCGAGTCCAACTAAAACTCACACTTGGATAACTTAGCATACAACTTCTTCTCCCTAAAGGTTTGGAGCATGGTCCTCAAATGTTGTTCATGCTCCTCCCTACTGCGGGGATACACCAATATATCATCAATGAACACAATGACAAAAGAATCCAAATAGGGCTGGAACACATTGTTCATCAATGCTTGAATACTGCTAGGGCAATAGTCAAACCAAAATGCATCACCAAAAACTCATAATGCCCATTACAAGTCCTGAAAACAGTCTTAGGAATGTCCGACTCCTTAATCTTCAACTGGTGATGCCCCGACTTCAAGTCAATATTCGAGAACACCCTGACACTCTGAAGGTGGTCAAATAAATCATTGATCCATGGTAGTGGATACTTGTTCTTGATGGTCACCTTGTTAATCTACCGATAATCAATACACATTCTCATAGACCTATCCTTTTTCTTAACAAACAACACTGGTGCACCACAAGGTGACACACTAGGCATGATGAACCCCTTATCTAATAACTCTTGCAACTGTTCCTCAATTACTTCAACTCCACTGGAGCCACACGATATGGAGGAATACAGTTAGGTTGCGCGCCTGGTGCCAAATCAATGTCGAAATCAATATCCTTATCGGGTGGCATTCCTGGTAGGTCTGCCGGAAACATATCCAGATTCTCTCTCACTACTGTAATTGACTTAACAGTGGGAGTATCACCACTAACATCTCTTACAAAGGCTAAATACGCAAAGCATCCCTTGTCAACCATACGTTGAGCCCTTCTGAAATTAGATTACTCTACTAAGAGTGAAACCCAAAGAACCCTTCTACTCCAACCTCGATAACTCCGACATAGCCAACATCACGGTCTTAGACTGACAATAAAGAATAACGTGGTATGGAGATAACCAATTTATACCCAACATCACATCAAAATCCACCATATCTAATAATATAAAGGCCATCCTCGTGTCAAAACCACAAATAGTGAACACACAGGGCCGATTAACTCGACCCTCCATAATAGAATCACCAAAATATGTAGACACATGCACAAGAGCATCAAAAGAACCACAAGGCATATCCAAATAAGAAGGAGAGTATGATTACACATATGAATAAGTAGAACCAATATCAAACAAGACTGAAGCATCCTTGTGGCGCATAGAAACAATACCTATAATCACTGTATTAGAAGCAAAGACCTTGGTCCTCCCCGGGAACACATAGCGTCTGGCCTGATCTCCACTAGACTAAGCTCCCCCACTAGGACGACCATGCCCTGGATGACCTCCACTCCGAGATAGCTGAGCAGGTGGTGTAGCAACCGGTGCAGGAATCATAGTCTGTCCTCTTTGCTACCTTGAACCTGCAAAGATGGGGGCCTTATTTTCTGTTATACTATAACTCCCACACTCATAGCAACCTCTGACCGAAAATGACTGTGGAACCTAAGTCAGACCCCGTGTATTAGAATACCCACTAGAATATGAACCCTGAACAGATGGAGCGGGATGAGAACTCTGCACTGGAAGTGCACGTAATGAAGTCTGCGTAGAAGCTCCTCGATTGGATGGTGGTGCATGATAAGCCTACTTACTAGAATGGCCTCCCCCAAATCGTCTTTGGCCTCTAGATGAGGCACCACTGAAACTCCCTGACTGTCAGGACATCTTGTCCCAACCCCTCATTATCTCTCTAGTCTCAATGCAAATGCGCTCTATACAATGCACTATCTCCACAACCTAGTGAAATAAAGTCCAGTCTCTACCTCTCTAGCCATATCAATGTGAATACCATGGAGAAAGCCATAACTGAATCTTCTCAGTCTCTCCTCCTCAGTGGGAATCAAAATAGTAGCATGACAGAACAACTCTGTGAATCTCATCTAATACTCAGTAACTGACATCGGATCTTGCGGAAGGTACTCAAACTGCCTTCTCTGCTCATCTCTCCTAGTGCGAGGCATAAAACGCTCCAAAACGACCATGGAGATTTGAGCCCACATAAAAGGAGGTGATTGTAACACCCCGGAATTGTTTTTTAAGTGTTTTAAGACCATTAAGAAGATTGACGGGTGCTAATTATATCAATTCGGGTATGAACAAGATTGATAATTTAAATGATATCAGTTGATCATGATAAATGATGTATGATGTGCATTAAGAATGGTTTATGGTCTAAGAAGAGCTCTAAGGCTAAATCAAGTTGAAAATTATATGATGGGATAAAGTTTCAAGTGAGTTTGCACAAGACCTAACTTCCAACGAGCATAACTCTCAAGATATAATGAGTTATACGGTGTACAACCTATCAACCTTTAAATCTAGTTTCCAACGCATTAAATCGTTTGTCATTTGGATATGTATACAGAACGTTATGGCCATTTTACTGGACCTATGTCATATGTGCGCCCAGATGCGCGGCCGTGCATATTTGAGATTTTCTGCCTCAGGTGCGCGGCCAATGCGCGGTCGCGCACATAAGAAATCATTAAATAACCCCAAGGCCAGGTATAGAAAGGGGTTAAGTCATTTGGCCTAAAAATATGATATTTTGTGAGTGAGAGAGTGCCCTAGAGTGGGAGAGTGATCTTCAACAAATTGTCCTTCGATTTTGCTCAAATCTTTGGAGATTAACAAGGAAAACTCACTAGGTCTTCATTCTAGAGGTAAGATTCTACACCCTAACCCTCAATTTTGAATTTTGTCTAGAAATGGGTAATTAACAAGATAATATTTGGGCATGAGAGTTGTTTATTTTACATGCTTGTGTTATCAAATGGTGTAGGAAGATTGTTGAGCTACAAATTATAAAGATTGGGTTGTGGGTTGATGGAATCCTCCATAAAAGGATTTTAAAACCTTAATGCACACCTAGTGTTTGATAAAATGCTCAAATGAGCTAAAACCATGAGCATCTTCCTAATTTTGGTTCAATTTGTTATATTTCTACAATAGATTGAAGTTGCTAAGAATTCCGGAACATTTTAGAGTTTAAGGAAGCTCGAGTGAGGTATGTGGGCTAAACTCTTCTCCTAGAATTGAATCCCACGATATTCATATAATTTGTGTAAGACCCGAATGGTTTATGTTAAAAGATATATGTTCCAAGTAAGTTCGTGTTGAAAGATATATGTTCAATAAGTAACTTAAATGCTTTATTCATGTTATGTTGCTAATTGAGGATATGTTCAAGTATGGGCTGTGCATTAATAAAGTGTCGACTTCAAGTCGAGTTTAAACGAAGGCTATTATGCCAAAGTTTATGAAATATCTTTATGTTCCTTAGACTTTTAATTGCTCACATGTGTACTACACACCTTGATTTGAACTGTTATTGTTGGTGATGATGATGTTGTTGTTTGAAAGTAAAAAGGTAAGCATGAGATACTAAATACGGCCAAAGTGCCAAGAATGATTTTTATATTTATGGCCATTAGTGCCAATAAAATGAAAGGATGTGAAAGTAGTATGAAATGTGATGATTGATATAAAATTGTTGATGTCTCAAGTGAGATGGCCTAGCCGATCGGGCCAAGATCAGACTCTGTGTATGAACACGGTTGTATTGTGGATTAAATTGTGAAAATGCTTGATGCCTCAAGTGAGATGGCCTAGCCGATCCGGCCGAGATCGGACTCCGTGTAAGAACACGGTGGTATTGTGGATGAAATTGTGAAAATGATTGATGTCTCAAGTGATATGGCCTAGCCAATCGGGCCGTGATTGGACGCCAAGCCGCACACATGGTGGTAACTGTGATGGAAATGATAATTGGAATTGTGGATATGGTTGATGTCTCAAATGAGATGATCTAGCCGATCGGGTTAAGATCGGACTCCGTGTAAGAACACAGTGGTATTGTGGATTGTGGCATATGACACTAAAGATTACCCAACCTAATAAGATGGAAATTGACTTGAGAACTTATGTGATCCTTATTTGATGTTTTAGTATTGTTTTGAAGCTCTTATTGAACTCATGACTGTTTCCCGCTTGTATTATTGTCCATTCTATTGAGATGGTGTTTTAGCTTTACATACTAGTACTATTTGACGGTACTAACGTCCCTTTTGCCGGGGGCACTGCATCTTCAAATGGATGCAGGTGGTTATATAGCAGACATTGTTGATCGCAGTTAGTTGTACATCATCATCTTCTCAGCAGACTCGGTGAGCCCCATTTCATTCCGGGTTCATGTATTGTATCTTATGTTTATATTGGGGTCACTTTTTGAGGTATAGCCGGGGCCTTATTGCCGGCACCATCTTTACTCTCTTTTGTATCTTTAGAGGCTCCGTAGACACTATGTGGGTTGTATATTGGTGTTGGAAATGTTAAACCAGTTATGTTGTGTTTGATCACTTGTTCCATTCGAACTATACGAAATATATATTTTGAGACTTAAAGGCGCAATGGCTAATCAAATGATTTAGCATCATATGTATGAACTTCCTGTTGTATAATTTATGAAATCATGTCTTTCCTTGATTATGGGGGAATTGGGTAGAAAGCATCTAACAGGCTTGCTCGGCCGGGTTTACTCGGCTGAGCACCAGCTGCGCTCCTCGCTTTTGGGGCGTGACAGTGATCCTGCTAGTCTGCCCAACTTATAAACCTTCCACTACCTGTTGGCCGGACCCTGCATATGCAAGTTGGTAAAGTCAACTTTATTGGACTCGACCAATCCCAAATTGCACAGAATCTCAAGGCAACAATCCAATAACCCTTGGGAATCCACTGAAGGTGTATCAGTGAAGTGAGGAGGATACAACTTTGTGAACTTATCTAACCTCTTCAGCACATTAGCTGATATCGCGGGCCTATCATTACGCTGCACGACAAAAGTAGGCTGAACTCCCCCAATTAGTAACACTGCAGGAGTCTGATAACCATGGGCTACCTACTCTAGGGTATGGGTAGCTGGAGTCTACGCTCCGCCACATGCCTGGAAGTAGATGGTATAGTAGGAAATGCCCCGACCTAAGCCAAACTCTCGAACAACCCAACCACACGAACCAAAGCATCTGGAATAGCTGGTGAAACAATAGACCCTGGGGAACCTGAGCTGGTGCCTTTGGTTCTACATAATCATGAACCTACTCCTTAGCAGGAGCTACTAGTGGCTCCACAACAGCTGCACGAGTAAGGGCTCTAGCTGCGGCGCGTGCTCCACCCCTGCCTCGGCCCTGACCTCTCACGGTCCTATCCTGGGGTGCCGACGCCTACTCGGCTGAACCAAATATATGCATCCTCACCATCTGCGAGAGAATAGACTCTACTAGACTTGCTTATGACTCGTAAGACCAGAGCAACCTTGTGCTCTGATAGCAACTTGTCACGATCCAAAATCCTACCAGAGTCGTGATAGCGCCTAACACCGCTTGCTAGGCAAGCCAACATTCAATATTCAGAAGTAAACTTTGATAAAAGTAAGAAATATTCTCAAAAAAGGAATAAGATAAATAACTATGTCCAAATAGCGATACAACTAAAATACCATCCCAGAGTCTGGTGTCAACGAGTACATGAGCTCTATAGAAAAAAATAAGTACAAATGTCTAAATAACGATACAATAATGTCTAAAGAATATAAACAGTAATAACAAAAGTAAGGAAATGGACTCCAAGGACTGCAAACGAAACACATAAATCCCTTAAATCTCCAACAGGTACTGATACTGCTCTCTAGCAATCAACTATATTAGTAGCATCTATATCTACACATAAAGTGTATAGTATAATATGAGTACAACCGACCTTATGTACTCTGTAGGTAGCAAGCCAACCTCAGATTGAAGATAGTGATGAGATTGGCAGAGCCCGCTATCACTTTCAATGAGCTAACAACAATAGTAACAACATAATGATAATAGCAAAGTGAATAGCAGCTTAAGAATAGCAACTTCAACTTGATCACATTAATAGGAAAATATGCATAATTTCCAAAAATCTCAAGTAAGGCATCGATTTCAAGATATAAATTATCAATTAGCATGAGGAAGCTACGACTCTATGCATGCATGACAAGTATCACTGCCAAAATCAATGAATTCATAGTTAAATCATTAAGTAATCACAATCTCAGCATTATACGGGTGCCTGGCATAAAGCCCATCACTAAGAACATACCAAGTGCCTGCACTCACATGGCACAAAGCAACATAGGTTATCACCTGACTCAGGAGGGGAGGATCCTAACCTAAGTGCTGATCGAATCAAAAGTCAACAATAATCATAACTCAGCCCAAATGGCCTAGCATACGTGTCACCTCAATATCAATACCACTCAGCCCAATATGGAGCATGGTGTACACGTAACTTCACTATAAATATTAATACAACTCCATGGCCCCGGTTCAATCATTAATCTACTCACACCACAATATGCCAACATCTCACAGTATCAGAAATCAATATACCACACTAATTATACCAATGTGCCACAAATCCATCCAAATCCATTTCACATAAGAAAGGACACTGACTACACGTGAGATAACACGTAAGAAATATACAGAGATGGTGACATAACACGCGGATATAATATCATGACTGAAAAATAAGACTACAATCAAGACAAACAAGTCAACATAGCAAAAAATCCCGATCATGTATCAACCGAATAAGCACATAGCCTAGGCATGATTTGTAGCATGAATAATAGCTCAAGTAATCATACCAGTAGAGAAAACATGGTAACAAGAATGATTGATAGCAAAATGAGGTACATGATAACCTAAAGTCTACTTAGATCATGAATAACCATGGGGTACGTACCAATAACAAGGATTGCAGTCTACGAGAAAATACCCTCAAGCCAAGCCTAGGCTAGATACTTGTCTCAAAGCGGGAGAATCAATACTCCAAAAAGCCTTACCCCTCGAATCGGCCTCCAAATGGGTCAAGTCTACTAAAACATAACTCAATAACATCAAACAGGCTAGAGGAATTGATTCCAAACAACAAAGCTCCAATCTTTATCAAATTGCACAAAGTCAACCAAAAAGTCAACTCGAGCCCGCTTTCTGGAACCTGAAAAATCACAAATCCCAACTACCCATTCGAATACGAGTCTAAATATACAAGTTTTATCCAAATTCGACTCCGAATCGGGGTTCACATCTCCATTTTTCACTCTCAAAAATTATAGTCAAACTCCCCAAATTTCTCTTTCAAATCCTATAATATGTGTAATAATCCATGAGGAAACAAGATGTAACATTAAAGTCAAATCACTTACCCTCTTTCCTTGTATGAAAATCCTTTTCAAACATCCCTCCTCCAAGTCTAGGGTTAAAAATATGAAATAATGGGTCTAAATCCCGAAAACACTTATAAGTCTGCCCAGCGATACCCTTCGCGAATGCAGCCCGAGCCTCGCGCCTGCGAAGCACAACTCAGACTCTGCCCTAAACGATCCTTCGCAATGGTCAACCACTCGCTAACACGATGCACTAGCGACTTAAGCTTACGCAAACATGAAGGGTAACCCCAGCTGGATCCTAGCCAACCTCTCCTTACGTGAACGCGAGCCCTTCACCCATGAATGCGAAAACAAACGAATCCACGCCTTCGCGAACGCGACACCTTGTTCGCAAATGCAAAGATACAATACCGAAGCTACCCAAATAAGCCTTCATGATCGCGAGACCTGCGCCGCGATCGCGTAGCACACCAAACAATAGTAAAATATCTACAATTCAACCAAGCTCCGGTGGTCCGGAACTCACCCGCGCCACCCGAGAATCTATCTAATCATGACAACAAGCACGTACACAATAGCCGGACGTACCCAAAGCCTCCAATTACATGCATGATCACCACATTTACAAATCAACGATTAAACTATCAGTTGAACTTTTCAAAAATTCATAAGCTTCTAACTTTTAACCAAACGTCCGATTCCTATATAACCCAAATGACATATTAAACCTATTCCAGGTTCCGAAACAACAATCAGAACCCGATATCATCAAAGTCAACTCCCGTACAAACCTATGAACCTTCCAAATCTTCAACTTTCTAACTTTCGACAATTAGAGGCAAAACATCATAGGAACGTCCAAATCCAAATCATACATACGCCTAAGTCCAAAATAACCATCCGGACCTACCGGAACCATCAAAACATTATTCTAAGGTCATTTTCCCAAAAGTCAAACCGCGGTCAACTCTTATAACTTAGGCTTCCAACAATGGAATTAAGTATTCTAATTCACTCCAAAACCTTCCCGAAACCAAACCATCTATCCCCGCAAGTCACAAAACAACAACCAAGTGTATAGGAAGCATCAAATAGGGGAACATGGCTCAAATACATAAAAGACCAGCCGGGTTGTTACACTCCCTAACACCTCAAATGGACTAATATACCAGGGGTTCAACTTGTCCTTATTTACAAATCTCATCACGTCCTTCATAGGCAAAACTCGAAAAAGAACCTTCTCACCTTCCATGAAATCCACGTCAAGAACCTTCCTATCAGCATAACTCTTCTACCTAGACTGCACTGTATGAAGTTGCTCCTGTATCAACTTTATCTTATCCAAAGTATCACAAACCAAATCTGTGCCCAACAACTTAGCTTCACCAGGCTCAAACCAACCAATAGGAAAATGACACCACCTCCCATATTATACCTCATACGGAGCCATATGGATTCTAGATTGGTAGTTGCTATTGTTGTAAGCAAATGTTGCTAATGTTAGAAACTAGTCCCATTGGCCTCTATAATTAATAACACAATCTTGCAACATATCCTCAAGGATCTTGATGGTCCGCTCGGGCTGCCAATCCACCTGAGGGTGAAATGCAGTGCTCAACTCCACCTGTATGTCCAACTAATGCTGAGCCGCTCTCCAATAGTGTGATGTAAATTGAGTGCCTTGATCTGAGATGATAGAAACAAGCATTAGATGAAAATGGACAATCTGTCTTATGCAAATATGAGCCAACTTCTCTGAAGTGTAAGAAGTCATGACCAAAATAAAATGCGTGGACTTGGTCATATCAAACTGAATTGAATGTAATAAGAGTGAAAAATTAGGAAATTTTGTACAAAGAGGAGGATATGTAGTATCTGTCCACAATGATTCAAATAACATTAACTCTCCTTAAAGTCTATGGAAATCCTACCAAAAGTCCATAGTAATGCGCTCCTACTTTTACTTGGTATATCTGACCTCTGAAGCAAACCAACAGGTCTCTAATGCTCATACTTGATTTGTTGACAATTCAAACACCGTGAAACATGCCCATCAATGTCTTTCTTCATCTTCCGCCACCAATAATTATTACACCCATATTTCCGTACGTAAAAGTACGTCGCAAGTCAATTAATGTAAGGTCAGAAATGTGGTCATCTTTGAAAGTACATAAAGTAAGTTAATAATATTACCTTAGAGGTTGCAAATATTTAAGATCATGAACTGCAAGTACTAAGATGGTTGGAATGCATAGAAGCTAAACGAATTGAAGAAAATGAGTTACATCAAAAGTCGACAAGTTAGGAAAGTTATAGCATGTACTTTTGGGGTGATACAAGGGTTCTAAACTTTAAGGAAGTTATTTTATGAGTTATTTTAGTTGTGTGTTATAATTTGAAGTCAAGCAAGTTGTGGAACAAAAGTTGGCAAAGGTCATCACAAGTTACATTCATAAATGTATTGAACATTAGGTAAAATGTAGTTGAGCTTTTCTCCCAATGTACTTAGAATTACGGGATGGTACACCTACCAAATTGAATATCTATGAGTCTAGTTGCCAATGCATTAAACTTTTTGTCAATACGACATCGTAGTAGAGAGATATTTGCGTTTTTGTGAGACTGCGCAGACTGCAATGGTGACAAGTAGGTGTGTCACCTACATGCTTAAATGAAAGGACCAAATATGTCCAAAAAGGGGCTAGTTGTGGTCGGCCAAAGAGACATTTTAAGGGCTAATTTACTTCATATATTCCACTCATTATAGAGCTAAAAATCAAAGATAAACCCCTGCAAACTTCTCCCAAAAAGTCAACACAAAACCCTAAATGATTTTCTCTTCTTTTCAAGTTCTAATTGGAGCAAAACCTACGGGTTGAAGAACCAAGTTAGGATCTGAGATCTTCACAAAATAAGATAAGTATACTGAACTCATTAATCCATTTTTTCTGCTGGAAAAGTAGTCAAATTCATTCTATAATTGTAAGAACTCACGGGACGGTGATCGGAAGCCGTGAGCTTGAGTTATTCAACTTGTAGTGGACTATTTTGTGGGTTGTTTCGTGTTATTGTTGGGTTGTTTGTTTTTCCACTTTTGCATATAGTTTGGGAAGAGAAATGGTGTGGAGAAATACCACATAATGGGGGAATTGTGGGCTGGTCGTTCGTAGTAACATTTTCGAGCTGTTTTGTGGTATTTTGTGATGGATATAAGGTTGGAAAATGATGTGTATATATTGTTATTTCTGTGTTCTTCTTTTATTGGTTTTATCTCGAATTGGGAGGAAGTAAAGATTATAAGGGAGATGCTGCCCGTTTTAATATAAAATAAGCTTGTCATTCGTTATGTGATAGTTGTACCTTTTATAACTTAATGATTGTATTATTATCATTGTTGTAGATTAAGGTGCAACGAGACGAGTTCAATGTGGTTATTGGACAGATTGTGCTAAGGTATATTAAGGATAAACCTTTCCTTTATTCTGGCATGATCCTGTAACTATATGTGTTTGATAACGAGACATAAAGAGAAGTTCATACTCCTGAATTTATGTACATTATCCTAATCTCATTAAGTTACGATGTTCTCCCTTATCGGGACTTTATATTTAGTTACGATGGTAATCGGGTGGCAGGCCCCTATTGTGCAACCTCTGATAGGATGGTAAGTTATATGCTGAGTCTACTGTGGCCGAGCGCCTATGAGAGAACCCAAAATGGCCGAGATACCGAGCCTACTATGGCCAAACACCTATAAGTGAGCCTACTATGGTAGATGAGTTACACATACCGAGCTTTATGGGGCCGGACAACTATTTTACGTACTATATTAAGAGAGTTAAGTAAGTATCAGCAGGTAAGCATTTCTTTAAATCATCTTTGACTCCCAATGTTTTTCAATTATTATAGTATCAGTTCAGTTTAAACTTTCAGTTATTCTATTGCCTTACATACTCGGTACATTATTTCATACTGACGTCCCTTTGCCCGGGACATTTAATTTCATGCATGCAGGTCCTGATAGACAGCTGAATAGACCTTCCGAGTAGACAGAGTCAAACATCATCTTAGTTGGTAAGTTCCACTTCCCCGGAGTTACCAAGTCTAGACCTTGGAGTCCATTTTATATATACAGGTTTGATGGGTAGGTCGAGGCCCTGTCCCGACTATGATACAATTCAGTTCTCTCTAAAGTATTGTAGATGAGTCATGTATATTTTGTATATCAGTATTGTGGCCTTACTATCCCTATGTACATGTTCTATTTGGTATTGTTGATTGTAGACGTTCAAGGCGGCCTCGTCGGCGTGCACAATTATGTATATGAGCTTTTGGGTATGTTTACCCCTCAGATGAGAGAGACGTTATTTTCAGATGATTCAGAATACGGCCTCATCGGCCTTGATTGGTATTGTCAGGTTGTTGGTAGGCCTCCTTGGCCTAAGTTGAGGGCTACCCCTCAAGAGTTCACAGTTACAGAGTGGTACGCTCGGGTCGAGTATGGCACCGGGTGTCGGCTATGCCTCCCCATATTTGGGGCGTGACAAACTTAGTATTAGAGCAGTTCTATCCTAAAGAGTGTACAAGTTATTTCTAGTAGGGCCTTGTTTATAGCTGTGTTGTGCACCACATTATATAAACAAGAACCTACAAGGCATTTAGGAGTCTGTCACCCTTCTTTCAAATCCAAATCGTGCTATAGAGTTGAGTCATAAGAGTTTGAGCCAGGACTTATGTTTGCTAATGATATAGAGATACTTGCACTAGTAGAGAGAGAATTCTTGATGACGTGGCCCTGTTTGAGGCCCTATTCGATCGTGCATACCAGATGTGCAAATTTCCAGCTTAAGACCCTAAGATGGAAATATCAAACACACCCGTGAATAGCAGGCCATGGGAATATCAGAAGGTAAAAGTATAAGTTTCAACATGTAATAGAAGCAAGGTGAAGAGGGGTACGAGGTGCCAAGTTATTGAAGATCATCAGTGATAGCATCCTAGGAAGCTCAACTCTATTCAAGGACAAGGATGAATCTTTGGAATATCAAAGAGGGCCTTTAACAAGATGTCAAGCTAAAGAGTTACGAAACAAGGTCATTGGACTTCAAGTGCAAATAAAGAAGTTGTTAATTGGGAGGAAGAGATCAAGGATAAAGGATGTGAATTGTCTAGGTGTTACAATTTTTTTATGGCCCATATTTATGTCCAAGAAAAGGAGTAATGGATCCCAAGAGATATCCTTTGAAGAAGGTCCTAATCAGTCCAATGTGGACCAATTTGGCACCTAAAATGTTTCCAAACTTGCAGCCCATGAAGTCCCAGATAAAGCCACATTTTTCTAACATAAAAAAGGACTTACTTTATATCCAAGAAGGGTACAATAGGCGTTCTAGATTTTGAGTGCAAGTTGGTGCCAAGTTATTTGCAAATTTCCTTCAAGATTTCCAAGATTCTATCCAAGATTGGTTTGGGACATTCAAGATCCTATCCTAGATTGATTTTAACTTATTTCCATATATTTTGCGACTATATTTATTGCTTTCCTAGGTAGTTAAGGTTATAATTTCCTTTTCCTAAGATTGTTGGAATTACTTTACAAGAATGACTTGGTTTGTTTTCCTAGTATTTTTCCTTTTCCTAAGGTAATTGGACTTGTTGTCCAAAGTAGTTTTGGACTTTATTTCCTTGTTTTTTAGCCTTAATTTCGTGAATCCCTCTTACCTATATAAAGGGGTATCTTCTTTGTTGTTAGAGATAGATTATTACAGACAATACTAATAAAAATTGTGAGATGTTTCTTGCATTCTTGTATGTGGCTACTCTTGGATTTATTCTTCAACCTTCAAGACTCAACTTAAGGTGGTAAGATGAATTCTTAGAAATCTTAGATCACTTCTAGGTATTCAAGAAAGGTGATAAGTTTAGACTTATTGTTGTTCTAGCTATTTGTACCACATTTGAGGTTACGTTGATGTTATTCTCCTGATTGAACCTGATGAACTACTACTTCGTGATGAAATTATCTGATTGAGCTATGATAGCACACATTGCACATGCCTACACCATAGCATGTAATTTATACCAGTCCAGGAGTATGAAACTTGATATTCATTGAACATGTACATGTATTTTGTATATCTTCTTTCTGTGTGATTTGATCTGGACTGGTAGCTTGTGACCATGTCGGACGGATGATGATATTGAGCTTGTGACCACGTCGGGCAAATTGTGATTATTGGCACGTGAGTTATCCGTGTCGTTGGTACTAATGGCATGTGAGTTATCCGTGCGGATCTAGATATTGATACTATTAGCACGTGAGTTATCCGTGCGGATCTAGATATTGATACTATTAGCACGTGAGTTATCCGTGCAGTACGTGAGTTATCTGTGTAGTAGGTGAGTTTTCTGAGCGGTTGATGTTATTAGCACATGAGTTGTCTGTACATCGTGTGGATATGGATCCATCCCCCTAGGGTCACCCTCTCATGTTTCGCTCTTGATGGTGTACACACGGATTTGATGAAAACTGATCAACGGTTTGGTACGGTTATGGAAAGTCTGAGGAAAATCTGACAGCGTCGTTGGTTATTGCATTTCATATTTACTAGCAATTTATATGGTTATTTACCTGATTTACTTGCATATCATCTTTATATGCTGGATCATTGACTAAGCAGAGTACTTGACTAATTGTGTGCACCAAGGTGGTTCTTTATGTGCTCTATCAATTGATCACAATATTGTTCTGTACTTGTTGCATTTATGAACTGTGCAAGTGAATAGCGAGTATAATATATAATTCTTACTTCTTTTACCTCGCCGAGGTTAGTTATGATACTTGCTGAGTACATTGGGTCGGTTGTACTCATACTATACTCTGCATTTGATTGTGCAAATCTAGGTATTGGACCGAGCCACCGGTAGTAGAGTTTGCTAGCTGAGTTGTCCGAGAGACGAGGTAGAGCTGCATATTGATCGCAGTCTTGGCGTCTCTTTTCATTTGCAATATTGTTTTTACTTCGAACAATATTTTTATTTAGATTATCAGACTTGTATTTTCATTTTAGAGCTCATTACTCTCTATTTACCAGCTCTGGAGGATTTTATAATATCGGCGTTATTTTGTTATATTTGAAGGCTTCAAACTTGTTTCACTTTGTTAAATTCTATTATTTTATTTTGTCTTGTTATGTTTGGCTTGTCTAGCAAGTGTGATAAGCGCCATCATGCCCAAATGCTGGTTTTGGGTCGTGACATAAGTGGTTCAGGTAAATATAGAATGGTAAAAGAAGAATGCGTTAAAAAGGCGAAAGGAAGGAGATTGCATTTATTCATATCCTATAGATATTTTATGACTCCATTACGTTATTCAAGAACGATGCAAGGATGAGGCAGTAAAGGTTCCCGGTCAGGATGCTAATTGATAAATAAGTGCAAATGAACACTTGATACACAAGGAGCCAATGCGAGAGGTAAGTTAAAACAAAAGACATAACCAAGAGAGGTTACACAGAATATAAATATGAGAATGGACCAACGAGTTGTTAGTAGTTGATTCAGGAAGAGCCTAGTTTTGGCTAGATAAGAGGTCACAAATAAATAAGTAGATCATGCAAGATAAATGATATAATCAAGGACAAGGATAGAGTATTGGAGGCTCCAAGAAGGGCATTTACAAGATCTCAAGTTAAAGAGCTCAGACTAAGGTTGCTGAACTTTAATGGCAAATAAAGAAGCTTTTAATTGTAGAGGACGAGCTCAAGCCCAAAGGAGATAAATTGTAGAAGTTTTACAATTATTTGGTGGCCCAAATTGAAGTCCAAGAGGAGGAAGATTGGGTCCCGAACATGGCCCTTGAATCCAGCCAAAGGGCACCCAGAAGAGCTTAAAATGAGCTTATAGGAGGTCCAAAAGGGGGTGTTTGAAAAGGAGCCTAATTGGAGTCCAAACCAATGGCCCAAACTAGTAGTTTTGAGGTCCAAATCTGTTCCAAAGAGATTTGGCCGCCCATCCTACCTAATTTTAATGACTTTTCGTATTCCTTAGCAACCGCAGTGCCTAATTTTAAGGACTTTTACTCCAATAAATAAGGATTTCTTCTCATTCATTGAGGACTTCATAATTGATTAAGAATATTATACTTTGAGAGTGTTTTTGAACCTTTGTTACTTATGATTTGAGATTTATCTTTCAACCTTTACTAGTTCATAGTTCAAGGTAACTTCGTTATTGTGAAATCATTGATTACTTTATGGTATTCTTAGAAGGCGATTAATATGAGTTATTAATTGTTGTCTCAAGTTAATCGTAAACCGAATCTATTATTTCAATTTGTTTATAAGTAAAGGCATTTGATTTCGTCAATAATTCAATACGTTGTTGTTTGGATCTTGTCAAGGCTATATAACTTGCGTTCTTGGAAGATCTTGGAATTCTTTCCTTGAATTTTCCCATATCCTTTATATTTTGCTCCTTAATTCTAGTTGTTCAATTTCTTATTGTTATTGCTTCTGTATTTACTTCTCAAATTCTTACTCTAGTTTGGATTCCCGACCTTGTTGTTATTAAGTGGTATCAGTGCAGTTCTATCAAGATTTCGTTCTTGATAATTCTGGGAATTTGTTTAATACTAAGAGAAAAAAAACGAG
The DNA here is from genome assembly GCA_000715115.1 of Nicotiana otophora. Classification (NCBI taxonomy): domain Eukaryota; kingdom Viridiplantae; phylum Streptophyta; class Magnoliopsida; order Solanales; family Solanaceae; genus Nicotiana; species Nicotiana otophora. The sequence goes on along the minus strand of AWOL01S0022358.1, from coordinate 8,734 downwards.
TTTAAAAAAAAGCAAAAAAACATTCAGCTTAAAAATAAATAGAAAAAAATGAATTGCTTGCTCTCCAGGAACTTTCTTTTGTATCTAATTTGTTTCCAAAAGTTATCAAAGGAAACAAGAAGAGGGGATCCTAGATTTCAAAGAAAAGAAAAAAATTCAATTTTTCATATTCCTAATCTAAATATATAATCATTTCCTTTTTGTTCGTGTCTTGTTTCAACTGAGCCTAATAGTTCTAGGATTTGGTTCTTCTTTCATTTGTTCCCCCAAAAATCTATATTTTACTACTAAGAACTTTATACGGGTTGGGTTAACTATAAATCTACAAAGTATTTTGTTCAAAGGTTATTTCGAGAAGAAAAAAAGCAAAGTGTGTGTGAGAACAATTGAGAGAAAAGTTAATTTGTTTGATACAGTTTAATTATTTAAGATGTCACGTACAGGTAGTGATGATAAACGAAGGGTTCGTCAAGAAGCCGAAATCAAAGCCAGAAATGATTTTACCTTGCAAGTTATGCATCAACAATTCGAAAGGTAGAATTTGCAACTCTAAAAGATGAGGGACACCATTGCTAGGCAAAATGATACAATAGTTGAACTTAGAAGGGAAAATAATCTTAGGCCCCAAGCTAGGAGAACTGTACCCCTTGCCCATTGTAAATCAAGAAAACCCTATAGATGATTTTAATGATATTGATTTTGATAGAGAGGGAAGAGATAGAAGGGGACAAAGAGGTTGAGTAAAAGATGATAATATAAGTAGTATAAAGATGAAGATACCATCTTTCAAGGGAATAAGGCATCCTGACTTGTACCTTGATTGGGAGAGAAAGGTTGAAGCCATCTTTGACTATCACAACTACTCTGAGGGTAAGAAGGTTAAACTTGTTGTTGTTGAGTTTTCNATATAGTTTAATTATTTAAGATGTCACATACAGGTAGTGATGATGAACGAAGGGTTCTCCAAGAAGCCGAAATCAAAGCAAGAAATGATTTTACCTTGCAAGCTATGCATCAACAATTTGAAAGGTGGAATTTGCAACTCCAAGAGATGAGGGACACCATTGCTGAGCAAAATGATACAATAGCTGAACTTAGAAGGGAAAATAATGTTAGGCCCCAAGCTAGGAGAAATGTACCCCTTGCTCCCATTGTAAATCAAGAAAACCCAATAGATAATTTTAATGATATCGATTTTGATAGGGTGGGAAGAGATAGGAGGGGACAAAGAGGTAGAGTAGAAGATGATAATATAAGCAGTATAAAGATGAAGATGCCATCTTTCAAGGGAACAAGGGATCCAGACTTGTACCTTGATTGGGAGAGAAAGGTTGAAGCTATATTTGACTGTCACAACTACTCTGAGGGTAAGAAGGTTAAACTTGCTATTGTTGAGTTTTCTGACTATGCTGCTATTTGGTGGAAAAAGCTTACTAGGGACAGATTGCAAGAAGGACAAGCACCAATTGCTACTTGGGCTGAGATGAAGAGGGTGATGAGGAAGAGATTCGTACCATCACACTTTCGTAGGGAGCTACAACAATGTCTTCAAACATTAAAGAAAGGGTCCATGTCTGTGGATGAATAATTTATGGCTATGGATATGGCTATGATGCAAGCTAATTGTATGAAGGAAGAAGAGACTACAATGGCTATGTTTTTAAATGGTTTAAATAAGGAAATAGCTGATGTAGTAGCATTACAATAATATGTAACAATAGATGAGTTAGTTGATTTGTCTGTAAAGGTAGGAAATCAAAATAAAAGAAAGCAAACTAGCTCGTGGAAAAGTCGGTCAAACACCATCTTCAAGAAGCCATAGCCGAATCAAGAGATGAAGAGTTCTTCTAGACCCCAAGAAGACAAGGATAAAGGTAAATTTGAGAACAAAGAGGGAGGTAAAACCTTTAACCCTAAACCTTTTACACCTTCTAGTTCTATTCAGTGTCATAAATGTAAAGGAAGGGGACATATGATGCATGAATGTCCAAGTAGAAGAAACATCATTCTTAGAGAAGATGGAGGATATGAGAGTGAAAAAAGTGAGGGAGAAGAAGAGGGAGATGTGAGTAATGATGATGATATAGAACTACCTAATGATGGCATGATTGGGGTAGTTAGGAGGATTATGACTATCAATTTGGGAAGCAATAGTGAAGAACAAAGGGAGAATATATTCCATACTAGGTGTGGGATAAAGGGGAAAACTTGTTCTATGATCATTGATAGTGGTAGTTGTGCTAATGTGGTGAGTTCATACTTTGTGGAAAAATTGGGACTTGCATGCATGAAACACCCTACTCCCTATAGACTCCAATGGTTAAATGATAGTGGTGAACTAAAGGTAAACAAACAATGCATGATTTCATTCAATGTTGGTAGATATGAGGATGATATTCTTTGTGACATAGTCCCTATGCAAGCTTGTCATATCTTACTGGGTCGTCCTTGGCAGTATGATAGGAATGTTNAAGGGGACATATGATGCATGAATATCCAAGTAGAAGAAACATCATTCTTAGAGAAGATGGAGGATATGAGAGTGAAAAAAGTGAGGAGGAAGAAGAGGCAGATGTGAGTGATGAAGATGATATAGAAATACCCAATGATGGCATGATTGGGGTAGTTAGGAAGATTATGACTATCAATTTGGGAAGCAATAGTGAAGAACACAGGGAGAATATATTCCATACTAGGTGTGGGATAAAGGAAAAAACTTGTTCTATGATCATTGATAGTGGTAGTTGTGCTAATGTGGTGAGTTCATACTTTGTGGAAAAAATTAAACTTGCATGCATGAAACACCCTACTCCCCATACACTCCAATGAGTAAACGATAGTGGTGAACTAAAGCTAAACAAAAAATGCAAGATTTTATTCAATGTTGGTAGATATGAGGATGATATTCTTTATGACATAATCCTTATGCAAGCTTGCCATATCTTACTGGGTCGTCCTTGGCAGTATGATAGGAATGTTTTTCATGATGGAAGGAAGAATAGATATTCTCTTGAGCTAAATGGCATGCAATTTATTCTTGCACCTTTATCTCCTTCTTAAGTGTTTGAAGATCAAAAGAGATTAAGGAAAACAATAGGAAAATCAGGGGGAGGGAGAAAAGTGAGCTTGAGGAAAAAGAAAAGAAAGGAGGCCAAGAGTTAGAATAAAAGAGAGAGATGGTCGAGAGAAAGAGAGAGAGGGTAGCAATTGAGAGAAGAGATAAAAAGGGGTTTGAATGAAAAAATAGAAAGTCTGGTGAGATGAAAGAGGCTAAGGAACGGAAAAAAGAGAGTTTCTATATAAAAGCCAAAGAGTATTTAAATGAAAGAAAAGAGAGGTTTTCCATAATACTACTTACTTACAAAGAAACTTTGATTAATTCTGAATTACTAACTTCTTCTTTGCCAAGTAGTATTTCTTATCTTTTGCAGGATTTTGACGATGTCTTTCCTGAAGATATTACTAATGGATTGACACCTTTGTGTGGAATTCAACATCAAATTGATTTTGTGCCTGAATCACAAATTCCAAATAGGCCTGCTTATAGGAGTAATCCAGAAGAGAAAAAAGAGCTTCAAAGGAAAGTTGAGGAGTTGCTTGAGAAAGGCTTTATTTGCTAATCTGGTTTATAAGAGCATGTTGAACACCTAAAATAAGGTTTGAAATTCTTAGAAAGTAACTTTTATTTGCTAATCTTAAAAAGTTTACTTTTTGTGTGGACTATGTGATTTTTTTACGTCTTGTGGTTAGTTCTAAATGAGTTGAGGTTGATGGAGAGAAAATCAAAGCAATAAAAGAATGTCTTAAACCTAAGAGTGTAACTGAAGTTAGGCATTTTCATGGACTTGCTATGTTCTGCTCCATTATTACAATTGTCTAATGTTTCTAAATCTTTTGAAATTGAATGTGATGCTTTTGGCATAGGAATAGGTGTTGTTTTGATGAAAGATTCTAAACATATAGCCTACTTTAGTGAGAAGTTGAGTGGAGCCACATTGAACTATTTCACTTATGACAAAGAGCTAGATGCTTTGGTAAGGGTTTTAGCCACATGGCAACATTACTTGTGGCCAAGTGAGTTTGTCATAAAAACTGACCATGAATCCTTGAAATACTTGAAGAGTCAAGGTAAGCTTAGTAGGAGGCATTCTAAGCGGGTTGAATTCATTGAAATATTTCTTTAAGTAATTTCTTATAAATAAGGAAAAGTGAATGTTGTTGTTGATGAACTTTCAAGAAGGTATGTCTTAATTGCTACTCTGACTTCTAAATTAATGGGTTTTGATCAAATCAAGGGACTTTATGCTAATGATGTTGATTTTGGAAAGATCTTTACAGATTGTAAGTTGAGTCCTTTTGAGAGGTTTAATCTCCAAGATGGGTTTCTCTTTAAGGAAAATAAGTTGTGTATCCCTAATTGCTCTTTACGTGAAGTATTTGTAAGAGAAGCACATTGTGGAGGGATTATGGGTCACTTTGGAGTGCCAAAGACAATAGACATACTTGCTGAAAATTTCTTTTGGCCTGGAATGAGAAATGATATTGAAAGAATATGTGCACAGTGTTTGAAATGTAAACATGCTAAATCTAAAGTATTACCAGATGGTCTTTACACGCCATTACCTGTTCCTATTTCACCTTGGATTCATATTTCTATGGATTTTATGTTAGGTTTGCCTAGAACAGGGTATGGTAAGGATAGTATATTTGTTGTGGTATATAGGTTCTCCAAAATGACTCATTTTATTCCTTGTTTAAAGACTAGTGATGCTTCACATGTTGCAGATCATTTTGTAAAAGAAGTTGTTAAATTGCATGGTATACCTAGAACTATTGTTAGTGATAGGGATGCTAAGTTTTTGAGCCACTTTTGGCGTGTATATTGGGGGAAGTTAAGCACTAAATTGTTGTTTTCTACTTCTTGTCACCCACAAACTAATGGACAAAATGAAGTAGTTAATAGAACCTTAGAAAATATGTTGAGGGCTGTATTGAAAGGTAAATTAACTTCTTGGAAAGATTGCTTACCTATGATTGAATTTGCTTACAATAGAACAATCTATTCTTCTACAGGTATGTCTCCTTTTGAGATTGTTTATGGTTTTAATTCCTTTACTCCCCTTGATTTATTACCATTACCTATTAATGATATTACTAATCTTGATGGTAGGACAAAGGCTGAGATGATGAAAAAAATTCATGAGCAAACAAGGCTTGAAATTGAGAAGAAAAATGAGCAAACTTCCTTGAGAAAGAATAAGGGTCGAAAAAAGTTATTTTTAAACTTGGAGATTTAGTTTGGATTCACTTTAGAAAGGAGAGATTTCTTTCCAAAAGGAAGTCAAAGTTTCATCCTAGTGGAGATGACACATTTCAAGTCCTTGAAAGGATTGGAGAAAATGCTTACAAGCTAGACCTTCCTGGTGAGTTTCAAGTAAGTGCTACATTCAATGTTGCTGAGTTGTCTTTGTTTGATGTAGGATCAAATTCGGGGACAAATTCTTTTCAGGAAGAGGGGAATGATAGCATCAAGGACAAGGATAGAGTTTTGGAAGCTCCAAGAAGGCCATTTACAAGATCTCAAGTTAAAGAGTTGCAGACTAAGGTTATTGGACTTCAATGGCAAATAAAGAAGCTTTTAATTGTAGAAGACGAGCCCAAGCTCAAAGGAGATGAATTGAACAAGTTTTACAATTATTTGTTGGCCCAAATTGAAGTCCAAGAGGAGGAAGATTGGGTCCCAAACTCGGCCGTTGAAATCCAGCAAAAGGGCACCCAAATGAGCTCAAAATGAGCTTAAAAGAGGTTCAAAAAGGGATGTTTGAAAAGGAGCTAGTCCAAACCAATGGCCCAAACTAGTAGTTTTAAGGTTCAAATCTACTCCAAAGGATTTGGTCGCCCACCCTACCTAATTTTAATGACTTTTCTTATTCCTTAGCAACCACCCTACCTAATTTTAGTGACTTTTTTTTACCTTAGCAGTCACCCTACCTAATTTTAAGGACTTTTACTTCTATAAATAAGGAGTTCTTCTCATTCATTGAGGACTTGATTATTGATTAAGAATATTATACTTTGAGAGTTCTTTTGAACCTTTGTTACTTATGCTTTGAGATTTATCTTTCAATATTTACTAGTTCATAGTTCAAAGTAGTAAGATAACTTCTTTATTGTGATATCATTGACTACTTTGTGGTATTCTTAGAAGTCAATTAATACGAGTTATTAATTTTTGTCTCAAGTTACTCGTAAAGCGGTCAAGATCCAAATCTATTGTTTTGATTTGTTTTTAAGTAAAGGCGTTTGATTTCGTCAATAAATCAAGAAGATATGTCTTAGTTTCTACTCTGACTTCTAAATTAATGGGTTTTGATCAAATCAAGGGACTTTATGCTAATAATGCTGATTGTGGCAAGATTTTTGCAGATCGTAAGTTGGGTCCTTTTGAGAGGTTTAATCTCCAAGATGGGGTTCTCTTTAAGGAAAATAAGTTGTGTATCCCTAATTGCTCTTTACGTGAAGTATTTCTAAGGGAAGCAAATTGTGGAGGGCTTATGGGTAACTTTGGAGTCCCAAAGACACTAAACATACTTGCTGAAAATTTCTTTTGGCCTGGAATGAGAAAAGATGTTGAAAGAATGTGTGCATAGTGTTTGGAATGTAAACAAGCTAAATCTAAAATGTTACCACATGGTCTTTACACGCCATTACCTGTTCCTATTTCACCTTGGATTGATATTGCTATGGATTTTATGCTAGGTTTGCCTAGAACAAGGTATGGTAAGGATAGTATATTTGTTATGGTATATAGGTTCTCCAAAATGACTCGTTTTATTCCTTGTTTAAAGACTAATGATGCTTCACATGTTGCAGATCGTTTTGTAAAAGAAGTTGTTATATTGCATAGTATACCTAGAACTATTTTTAGTGATAGGGATGCTATGTTCTTTAGCCACTTTTGGCATGTATTTTGGGGAAGTTAAGCACTAAATTATTATTTTCTACTTCTTATCACCCACAAACTTATGGACATATCTTCTTGGGAAATATGTTGAGGGTTATTTTGAAAGCTAAATTAACTTCTTGGGAAGATCACTTATCTATGATTGAATTCGCTTACAATAGAACAACCCATTCTTCTATAAGTATATCTCCTTTTGATGTAATTTATAGTTTTAATCCCTTTACTCCCCTTGATTGATTACCATTACCTACTAATGATATTGCTAATCTTGACGGTAGGACAAAGGCTGAGATGATGAAAAAGATGCATGAGCAAACAAGGCTGGCAATTGAGAATAAAAATGAGCAAACTTCCTTAAGAAAGAATAAGGGTCGAAAAAAAGTTATTTTTAAACCTGTAGATTTAGTTTGGGTTCACATTAGAAAGGAGAGATTACCTTCCAAAAGGATTTCAAAGTTGCATCCTAGAGGAGATGGCCCATTTCAAATGCTTGAAAGGATTGAAGAAAATGCTTACAAGCTAGACCTTCCTGGTGAGTTTCAAGTAAGTGCTACATTCAATGTTGCTGACTTGTCTTTGTTTGATGTAGGATCAAATTCGAGGACAAATTCTTTTCAAAAAGAGGGGAATGATAGCATCAAGGACAAGGATAGAATTTCGAAAGCTCCAATAAGGCCATTTACAAGATCTCAAGTTAAAGAGTTGCAAACTAAGGTTGCTAGACTTCAATGGCAAATAAAGAAAGTTTTAATTGTAGAGGACGAGATCAAACTCAAAGGATATGAATTTTACAAGTTTTATAATTATTTAGTGGCCCAAATTAAAGTCCAAGAGGAGGAATATTGGGTCCCAAACACGGCCCTTGAAATCCAGCAAAACGGTACCCAGAAGAGCTCAAAATGAGCTTAAAAGAGGTCAAAAGGGGATGTTTGAGAAGGAGCCCAATTGGAGTCCAAATCAATGCCCCAAACTAGTGGTTTTAAGGTTCAAATCTGCTCCAAAGGGATTTGGCTGCCAACCCTACCTAATGTTAATGACTTTTCTTATTCTTTGGCAACCACCCTACCTAATGTTAATGACTTTTCTTATTCTTTAGCAACCACCCTACCTAATTTTAATGACTTTTTATGACTTAGCAGCCACCCTACCTAATTTTAAGGACTTTTACTCCTATAAATAAGGAGTTCTTCTCATTCATTGAGGGCTTGATTATTAATTAAGAATATTATACTTTGAGAGTTCTTTTGAACCTTTGTTACTTATGCTTTGAGATTTATCTTTCAACCTTTACTAGTTCATAGTTCAAGATACTGATATAACTTCTTTATTGTGATATCATTGACTACTTTATGGTATTCTTAGAAGTCGATTAATATGAGTTATTAATTATTGTCTCATGTTACTCATAAAACGGGCAAGATTCGAATCTATTGTTTTGATTTATTTTTAAGTAAAGGCGTTTGATTTCGTTAAAAAAACAAAATGTTGTTGCTTGGATCTTGTTAAGGCTATAGAACTTGCATTCTTAGAAGGTCTTTGAATTCTTTCCTTGAATTTTCTGATATCCTTTATTTTATGTACTTTAATTCTAGTTGCTCAATTCCTTATTGTTATTTCTTCCGCATTTACTTCTCAAATTCTTACTCTAGTTTGGATTCCCGACCTTGTTGTTATCAATGAACATAGTGAACTCCAACATAGAGAATTCAGTCTCATAGATACGAGATCGTAATCTTTGAGAAATATTCTGATAGGAGTTGGGGTAGCTAA
>AWOL01S0022357.1:74213-87593 GCA_000715115.1 Nicotiana otophora | reverse complement strand
ACGGTGTAAGAACCTGAAGCTGATGGTAGAACTAACACTGAAGCTGTGGTCAAAGTAGTCTTGAGCTTCTGAAAGCTCTCCTCACACTCATTCGACCACCTGAATGGAGCACCCTTTTGGGTCAATTTGGTCAAGGGCGATGCAACATATGAAAATCCCTCCACAAAGAGACGGTAGTAACCCGCCAAACCAAGAAAGCTCCTAATCTCCGTGGCTGAGGACGGTTCGGGCCAACTCTGCACCGCCTCAATCTTCTTCGGATCTACCTGAATGCCCTCACTGGACACCACGTGCCCCAAGAATGCTACTGAACTGAGCCAAAACTCACATTTGGAAAACTTTGCATAAAGCTTCTCCTCCCTCAATCTCTGCAATACAACCCTCAAATGTTGAGCGTGCTCCTCCTGGCTACGAGAGTACACCGGGATGTCGTCAATGAATACAACGACGAATGAGTCCAAATAGGGCTGGAATACACTGTTCAGCAAATGCATGAACGCTGCTGGGGCATTGGTCAGCCCAAAAGACATCACCAAGAACTTATAATGGCCATATCGGGTCCTGAAAGTTGTCTTGAGAATATCTGAATCCTGAATCTTCAGCTGGTGATAACCGGACCTCAAATCAATCTTGGATAATACCCTCGCTCCCTGAAGCTGGTCGAATAAATAATCAATACGAGACAAAGGATACTTATTCTTGACTGTGACCTTGTTCAACTGCCTGTAATCAATACACATTCTCATGAAACCATCCTTCCTTTTCACAAATAGAACCAGTGCACCCTAAGATGACACACTAGCCCAAATAAACCCCTTATTAAGGAGTTCCTGAAGCTGTTCTTTCAATTCCTTCAACTCTGCCGGTGCCATACGGTACGGTGGAATAGAAATGGGCTAAGTGCCCAACACCAAATCAATACCAAAGTCAATATCCCTGTCAGGCGGCATGCCCAGCAGGTCTGCAGGAAACACATCCGGAAAATCATGTACCACCGGAATAGAATCGATTACAGGAGTCTCTGCACTAACATCCCTCACAAAAGCCAAATAAGATAGGCAACCCTTCTTAACCATGCGCTGAGCCTTCAAATTTGAAATCACCCTACTTGGTACATAATATACAGAACCGCTCCACTCAACCCTCGGAATTCCCGGCATAGTCAATGTCACCATCTTAGCGTGACAATCTAGAACAGCATGACCTGGAGATAACTAATCCATACCCAATATCACGTCAAAGTCGACCATACTGAGCAGCAAAAGGTCCACTTGGGTCTCCAGACCCCCAATAGTCACCACACATGATCGATATACGTGGTCCACAATAATAGTATCGCCCACAGAAGTAGATACATGAACAGAAGAAACTAGAGACTCACGGGGCATATCGAGAAAATGGGCGAAATACGAGGAAATATATGAATACGTAGAACCAGGGTCAAATAATACTGAGGCATCTCGGTGACAAACTGAGATAATACCTGTAATCATAATATCTGAAGCAATAGTGTCTGGTCTGGTAGGGAGAGCATAGAAACGGGCCTGACCAGCCCCTGATCTGTCTCCCTCTCTAGGGCGACACCTAGCTGACTGACCTCCACCCTGAGCTAACTGGGCGGGTGGTGAGGTAACTGGTGCTGTAGTCGGAGGCTGACTCCTCTGCTGAAATATACCTCTATGACAACGAGGAAAATGCCTCCACATATGCCCAAGCTCCCCACCCTCAAAACAACTCCCTGGTGCTAGTGGCAGACCCCTAGCACCGGGATAACTGGTAGAAGAACCTGGCATGGAAAAGCCCTGAACAGGTAGAGCACGGGACGGACTCTGAGCTGGAAGGGCTCTAAGTGATGAGTGGCCCTGATGAGAACTGTGAGAACCATGGCCAGATGATGCACCACGGTGAAATGGCCGAGCTGATTGAGCCTGTTTGAAATGACGACCTTTACCGTGCTGGAATTGACCCCCAAAAAGGAGCGCCGCTGAATCCACCCTGACCACGAGGCCTCTTGGCCTCCCTCTCAACCCTCTCCTGACTGTGAACCATCTCAATCTACCGAGCAATGTCGACAACCTCATCAAAGGTAGCACCCGAAACCTGCTCCCTGGTCATGAGCATTTGTAGCTGATAAGTGAGGCCATCAGTAAACCTCATAATCCTCTCTCTATCCATAGGAACCAACCAGATAGCATGACGGGCCAAATCGGATAACCGTATCTTATACTGCGTCATAGACATATCACCCTGGCGGAGCCGCTCAAACTGTCTACGCAGCTCCTTTCTACGGGATCGAGGCACGAACTTCTCCAAAAAGACCACGGAGAACTGCTGCCAAGTAAGGGGTGCTGCGCCAACAGGCCTACGCCTCTCGTAGGTCTCCCACCATCTGAGTGCAGCCCCAGAAAACTGAAAGGTAGTGAATAAGACCCCACAAGTCTCCAAAATACCAGCAGTATAAAGTATCCTCTGATACCTGTCCAAATCGTCCTGAACATCCTCTCTCTCTGTGCCACTAAAAGGTGGTGGCTGGAGTCTCCCAAACCTCTCCAACCTACGCTGATCATCCTCAGGCATAGCAGGAACCATATAATCCTGAGCAACAACAACCGACTAGGCTGGTGGTGCCTCCGGTGTCTGAAGTCCCTGAATAACCTGCTCGGGTGTGTGAGCGACGGGAGTTTGAGTGCCTCCCCTGGCCTGAGAAGTGGCTGCGACCGTCGAAATAGAGGCCTCCTGAGCAAGGCCGGTACACGTTGTCAGAATCTGAGCTAGGGCCTCCTGAAGGCCTAGAATCACAATAGGCACAGGTGGTGCCTGAGGTGGTGCATCAACAACTGGAATCTGGTCCTGATCTGAGACAACTGATGGATCTGCAGGTACTGCCCCAGCTGCTGTACGGGCTGCACCTCTACCCCTACCATGGCCCCTACCATGGCCCCTACCGCGGCCTCGGCCTCTCGCGGCCCTGGCTGGTGGTACTGGTAGCTGGCCCTCCTGACCGGTAGCACAAGTCCTCACCATCTGTGAGAGAATGAAATAACAGATGTTTAGTGACTAGAATCAACAGATTCGCATGACAAGAATTCAAGAATGTGGAGCTTCCTAAAGGTTTTTTAGCCTCTCGAAGATAAGTACAGACATCTCCCTACCGATCCACAAGACTGTACTAAACCCGCTCATGACTCGTGAGACCTATGTAACCTAGGCTCAGATACCAAACTATCACAAACCAAAAACCTAATCTGTCGTGATGGCGCCTATCATGGAACTAGGCAAGCCGACTCATTTCCAAACAAACCGATATTTTCCTTTTAAAGATAATTTCAATACTATTTAACATAAAACCTTCATTTAAGGAGTTCAAATCAAAGAAAACAAATACAAGTGCGGAAAAGAAAAGCCGACATAGGGGTGTCACTAGTCATGAGCATCTACTACAAACTGTCTAACAATATCAAGGATAACACAATCTAGAAAGTAACTAAATACAACTAGAGGAAGATAAGAGGGAGAAGAGTAGGGGCTGCGATCGCCAAATAGCTACCTTGCTATCTCCAAGAAAATCTGCAACCAGAACACTCAATAACTGCTACCGTGTCCAGCTACACCTGAATCTGCACACAAGGTGCAGGGAGTAACGTGAGTACGCTAACTCAGTAAGAAACAACAATAAATAAAGACTGGGTAGTAGTGACGAGCAATAAAACATATAACGTCCATATCGTGAAATCTCAGTAAAGTACAACATGCTTTAAACAAAATCAGTGTTTGAATCAAATCATCTCGTTTAAACCCGGTTCCAGTAAAAAGCATTTAAGGATATTTTTCCCACAATTTTCAAAAAAGGCTCAATGCAAAGGTGAGCAAAAATGATGAAATCATAAACAGCCCCTCGGGCAAAACATCATTCATATACAGCCTCTCGGGCAAACCTCACAGTCAGTCATGTCACTCGGGCATACCTCACAATCACTCTTGCCACTCGGGCATATCTCACAATCACTCATGCCTCCCAGTCACTCAGCACTCGGCACTTGGCACTCGCACTCAGTAGGTACCTGTGCTCACTGAGGGTGTGTACAGACTCCGAGGGGCTCCTTTAGCCCAAGCGCTATAATCTGCACGGACAACTCACGTGCTGCACGGACAACTCACGTGCAATAATAATAAAGTACGCTACAGGTGGGAAGCCCCTATCCACACTCATCCTCACAAATCAGCCCCTCGGCCTCACTCAGTCATAAACCTCTCAAGCCACTCAGGAATTTCAGTAAAACAGGGCATTCGGCCCAAAACATTTATATGCATCAAAATAGAGTCATAAAACTGAGTTATGCGCTAAACAAATATCAATATGACTGAGTATAGATTTTCAATCAAAAATAATAAGAGGATGGTAAGAAACAGCCCCTAAGGGTCCAAACAGCATTGGCGTAAGGCCCAAACATGGCATTCAGCCCAATTTACAGAAATTCTTTCTAAAACATAAATGTATCATATGGTTTCAACAAAGTATGCAACTTTACAGTTGCTACGGGATGGACCAAGTCACAAATCCCCAACAGTACACGCCCACACGCCCGTCACCTAGCATCTGCGTCACTAAAAATAGTAGAATGATAAAATATCCGGGGTTTCATACCCTCAGGACTAGATTTACAATCGTTACTTACTTCAAGCCGTGAAATTCTTATTCTGCAATGTCCTTTCCTTGTGAATTGGTCTCCAAACGCCTCGAATCTGGTCATAAATAATTCGTTTCATTCAATAAAATTCATTGGAATTAATCCCATAAGAAAATAATTATTTTCCATAAAAGTTCAAAAATTAGCTCAAAAATCGCCCGTGGGGCCCACGCCTCGGAACTCGACAAAAGTTATAAAATCCGGAAGCCCATTTAACCACGAGTCTAACCATACCAATTTTACCAAAATCCGACCCCAACTCGACCCTCAAATCTTCAATTTAAACGAAGAGGGTTTTCAAATTTTCCCAACTCAATTCACCAATTAAATGATAAAAACAACCATGGATTCGGCTAATTTAACCAATATTGAGTTAAAAACACTTACCCCGTTGTTTTCTCTGAAAATCACCCAAAATTACCTCAAATCCGAGCTCTAAATCGTCAAAAACTGAAAATCTACCATTTTCAGAACTTAAACTCACTGCCTAGACTTTTCTTCTTCGCGAACGCGGTCAGTGCCTCGCGTTCGCGGAGCACAAAATAACTCCCGTCCAAATTCCTCTTTCGCGAATGCGACATCACCCTCGCATTCGCGAAGCACAAAATGCCTCTGTCTCAATGCCTTCTATGCGAACGCGTTCAACCCATCGCGAACGCAATGCTTCAGCGCGATGCTTCATTCCCTGTCACTACACGAACGCGACCCCCCCTCCATGAACGCGTAGACCAATTGCCTGGGGTCTTCGACTGCTTCCTCTCTTCTTCGCGAACGCGTAACACCTCTCGCGTTCGCGATGCACACCCAGTCCACCCTTCACAAATGCGTGCTTCTCTTTGCGAATGCGAAGAGCAAATATTGCCAGTCTCTCAGTTCTTTTTCGCGAACGCAAGGCTCCACTCGCGAACGCGATGAAGGAAACCAAATGGTGTATCAGAAAAATTCCCGCAAAGTTCCAAGTCCAAATTCTAACCCGTTAACCATCCGAAACTCACCCGAGCCCCTCGGGACCTCATCCAAATATACCAACAAGTCCTAAAACATCATGCGAACTTAGTCGAACCCTCAAATCACCTCAAACAACGCTAAAACCATGAATTACACCCCAATTCAAGCCTAATGAACTTTGAAATTTCTAATTTCTGCAAACGACTCCGGAACCTATCAATTCACGTCCAATTGAACTCAAATTTTTCACACAAGTCATAAATAACATAACCGAGGTATTCCAATTTTCAGAATCGGTTTTCGACCCCGATATCAAAAGGTCAACCCCCCAGTCAAACTTCATAAAAATTAAACTTTCGGCATTTCAAGTCTAATTCCTCTACGGACCTCCATATAATATTCCGGACACGCTCCTAAGCCCAAAATCACCATACAGAGCTATTGGAATTATCAGAATTCGACTCCGAGATCGTTTACACATAGGTCCATATCCGGTCCACTTTTTTAACTCAATTTTTCAATTATGAGATTAAGTGTCTCATTTCACTCCGAGTTCCTCCCGGACCCAAACCAACTAACCCTATATAATATAATATAGCTGAATAATAAAAAAAGAAGTAGAAATAGGGAAAATGGGGCTATAACTCTCGAAATAACCGGCCGGGTCGTTACAAGTACGATTTGTGTTTTTGATGTTGTTTGATATAATTTGAGGGCTCGCCTAAGTTCGTATCATGTTTTAGTTTGTTGGTACATTCGGACAGGGTCCCGAGTAGCCCAGGTGTATTTTGGGGTGAGGTTTGAGCGAGTCCAGGCATTTCGGCACTCTGACGATGTTATGGGCAGTTAAAGTACGGAAGGCACATTTTAGAGTGCAGAAGTGCGGACACAAACTCCCAAAGTGATGTAGCAGTAGGAAGTGTGCAGACCACACTTGAAATTGTGCTGTCCGCAGAATTCTTCTCGCGGCCGCAGAAAGGTGATTTCACAGATTCGATGGTCCGACTTCGAAAGCTTATATCTTTTAATCTACACGGAATTTGGAGATGATTCAAAAACAAAAGTTGTAGACCTTTGAATCTAGTTTTTATAAAAGTATAACATTAATCATTTCGACATTTGTAGTGAAAGTTATGGTTAATTTACTAAATCCTGGTAGTGCAGAGCTGCTGAAGTGCGGCCGCACAATTTGGAGTGCGACCGCAGCACCTGGGATGTGCGACCGCACTAAAATATGTGTGGTCAGCACAATGGGGATCAGATTGTGTACTATATGAACGAGGGTTTCATCTTATTTTTTATATTTGGACTTTGGGAGCTCGGTTTGTGGCGATTCTTTGTGGGAGTTTTAAGAAATTCATCGGGGTAAGTGATTCTAACTCGGATTTGGTTAATATACATGAACATATCATTGTTTTGCATCATTTAATGAGTATTTTGAGATGGAAATTTGGGGAATATTGTAGATATTTCATAAAATGAAATTTTTGGAATTTGAATATTGATTCGGAGTCGGATTTGAGTGAAATTAGTATGGTTGAACTCATAATTGAATGGGTTGTCACATTTTGTGAGTTTCATCAGATTCCGAGATGTGGGCCCCACTGCCGACTTTTTGAGCGGAGTTGAGAATTTTTATAAATTGTTAAATTGTAACTATTGGAGTATATTTTGATTAATTTGCACGTTGTTTGACTAGTTTTGAATCATTTGGCTTGTAATATAGGAGATATGATGGTGTTCGGAGGTTGATACGCGTGAAATGGAATTTTTGAAGTATTGTTTAGCTTGCTCGTTATTGGATTCAACTTGTTCGTGTTATGTGAATTGTTTGGAGGTGACGCACATGCCAGGTGACGGGCGTGTGGGCGTGCACCGCAGAAATTAAGACCCAGTTGATTCAGTAGAGTTGTATAGTCAATTAACTTGTATTTTTTCATGTATTTGTATGTATTAGAGAAACTGAGCTGTGACTTATGTTAGAAATCATGCTTATGCGAATATTGATATTATTGGGATCAATTGAGGTCAGTTCTGCTTTCGAAGTATATGTTTAAATTGTAATTTCGTACTCAGTCATATACATTCATTGCATATCATATCTCAGTCTCTATTGTTATTTATTGATACATCATATCATCATTTTGGGCTAGTTTCATGACACTATGAGCCTGAGAGACTGGAGAGATTAATGACTGATGAGGCCGAGGTTCTAATTTTTGAGATATTGATACTATAGCACGTGAGTTATCCGTGCGGATGCAGATATTGATACTATAGCATGTGAGTTGTCCGTGCAACGCGTGAGTTGTCCGTGCAGCGCGTGAGTTTTCCGTGCGTATCAAAATATTTATACTATAGCACGTGAGTTGTTCGTTCAGCACGTGAGTTGTCCGTACGATTTATAGCGCTTGGGCTGAAGGAACCCCTCCGGAGTCTGTACACACCCCTAGTGAGCGCAGGTACCTACTGAGCGCGAGTGCCGAGTGACTGGGAGGACTGAGTAACTGACAGGACTGAGTGAATGGATACTCTGAGAGTATGCACATGGTTTTATCACAAAGTTGTATCGCATTGATATGCACACTTGACATACATGCATAGAGATGCATTTTTCTCATGTTGTACGATATGACGTCATTCATGACTCCACATACTCATTGACATGTATGCATAGAGATGTATTTTCCTCATGACATTTAAAAATGAAACATCCTATCTGTTGTTGAAACTTTTTTGGAAAATCATAGTTTCTACAAAACGTACTCATAGTTTGGTGATTTTAGTAAAAGATTTGGGTTTTCACTGATATACTTAAAAAGTAGGCCTATTTTTCTGTAACTGTGAACGAGCTGAGCATTTTATCTCTGAGCTACTTCTTTGATTACTTCCATTATGTTGTTATGAACTGTTGTTGGTTATTGGTGTTGGACCCCAACCTGTGTTCTAGCTCGTCACTACTTTTAACCTAAGTTTAGGTTTGTTACTTATTGAGTACATGGGGTCGGTTGTACTCACACTACAGTTCTGCACCTTGTGTACAGATTTTGGATGTTGATGTTGCTGTACATGGCGGGAGCTAGATCTGAAGATGTACCTGCGTTCCAGTCATTACTGCCTTTTGTTCATGGTAGCTTTAGAATAAAAATCTATTTATGTACATTTCGAACAGATGGTGTATTTATTTCATACCAGTTTTGTAAATTCTAATATTAGAAGCTCATAATTTGTACTACCAGTCCTTGGAAATTGTTTTGTATAAAAGCGGTGTATTATCATTTCTTATCTTAATAAATCTCATTAAGTTGGATAGTGGTTAATTGGCTTACCTGACAGGTTGGGTTAGGTGCCATCATGACTAGGTGGATTTTGGGTCATGACAATTAGCCCTTAACCCCTATTTACTGCTCCCTCTATTTCATTTTGTGGTTACGTAACTTGCCAGGAGGATTTGTTTTTGGTTTCGGAGTGAAATGAGACACATAATCCCTAAAATAGAAGTTTAAGTTCTAAGTATTGACCGTAGTTTGAAGTACATGAAGACAACCTCATAATGGAGTTTTGACAATTCCAATAGCTCCGTAGGGTGATATTAGTCTTAGGAGCGTGTTCGTATATTGAATTGGAGGTCCGTAGGTCATTTTAGCGTCAATTGGCGAAAGTTGGAAATTTGATGGATTTTTGGAAAGTTTGACCGGAAGTGGACTTTTTGATATTGGGGTCGGATTCCAATTCCGGAGGTTGGAGTAGGTCCTTAATGTCAATTATGACTTGTGTGCAAAATTTGAGGTCAATCGGACTTGATTTGATAGGTTTCGGCGTCGGATGTAGAAGTTGGAAGTTTAACATTCGTTAGGCTCGAATCGATGCATAATTTGTGTTTGCAGCATTGTTTGATATGATTTAAGTGCTCGACTAAGTTTGTATGATGTTTTAGGACTTTTTGGTGTATTTGGTTGAGGTCCCGGGGGCTCGGGTATGTTTCGGGTGAGTTTTAATAGAGTTTGGGCATTTCAGCATTTTGATGATGTCCTGGAGCAGTTGAAGTGCGGAGGGCACATTTTTGGAGTGCGGATGTGTGGCCGCAAACTCCCAAAGTGCAGAGGCATTGGAAAATGTGCGGACCGCAGTTGAAGATGTACGGACTGCAGTTGAAAATGTGCGGACCGCAGAAATCCTCCTGCGGCCGCAAAAAAGAGATTCTGCAGATTCAATGGTCAGATTTCGGAAGCTTATATATTTTAATCTACAATCAATTTGGAGATGAGTCAGAAGCAAAAGTTGTAGCCCTTTGAGTCTTGTTTTCAGAAAGATAAACCATTAACCATTTGGACAATTGTACAGACAGTTATGATCAATTTACTAAAGCATGGCAGCGCAGATGCTGCTGAACTGCGACCGCACAATTTGGATTGCGGCTGTAGAGACCTTAAATGTGCGGATCGCACAAAATAGTGTGTGGTCAGCACATTGGGAGATCCGATTTGTACCATATAAACGTGGGTTTCATCTCATTTTTTATTTTTGGACTTTGGGAACTCGGTTTCTGGCGATTTTTCGTGGGGTTTTCAAGAAATTCATCGGGGTAAATGATTCCAACTTGGATTTGGTTAATATTCACGAAGATATCATTTTTTTCATCATTTAATTAATTTTTTGAAATGGAAATTTGGGAAAAATTGTAGAAATTTCATAAAACAAATATTTGAGATTTGGATATCGATTCAGAGTCGGATTTGAGTGAAACTAGTATGGTTGGACTCCTGGTCGAATGGGTGTACTCATACTACGCTTCCACACATCTTTTTATGCAGATCCAGGTACTTCCTATCAGACCATATATCAGTAAGCTAGCCGTGCGCGAAGACTTCAAGGTATATCTGCCAACGTCTACAGACCTCGGAGTCCCCCTCTATCCTTATTATGCTGTTCTCCTTATTCTCTTTAGACTCTGATGCATAAAGACACTTAGTATTTCTCTTAGAAGCTTGTGACATATTTCTACCAGGTTTTGGGAGTTGTAACTATTTTGAATTGTAATTTTTATTTATTTCATATGTTAAGATTTGAGTTTCAGTTTTAGATTCCGTTATTTTGCATAATTGATAGGCTTACCTTGTCTTAGAGACTAGGTGTCATCATGACATCCTACAGAGGGAATTTGGAGTCGTGACACTGTCAAATTATAGTATAGAAAGATGTCGAGCCCACAGAAATTGATTTATCTATTCTATAGATGTTTCTTGTTTTAGTTACTATTTGAGAAAAACAGGAAGAGTTAAGTTGTGAATTAACTAACTAAAAATGCATGAATAGAGCAATAGAAAATATTTTATTTTTCACAAATATAATAAAAAGGTGTTGGGATCATAACTTCACTTAATATTTCTATTATATAATAGATAAAATTATCCTTCAATTTCTAATTCTCACAAATGTATAAATGCCTCTCACGATTACATTTATATATTATTACTTAAGTTGAATAATTAATTACAGTCCTCTCAGTTATACAAATTAACCGTCAAAATAGTAATACTAAAGAGCCAGAAATATATGCTTAAACTAAAACTTACTCTTTTTAGTAAGTCACTTTCGGTTACCCTACTTGTTATAATTGATTACTACAATATTCGCCTCTTTCGATTACAAATAAGTGTAGAATCAATTGTAACATTGTAATGACCCGGTCGGTCATTTTGAGAATTTAAGTCCTGTTCGGTGGCATAAGGCCCTGCACAGCTTCATATTATGTGTATTGACTTGCGGGCATGGTTGAATTTAGTTACCGGATGATTCGGAGTGATTTGGGACACTTAGTCCCTAAAACGGAAGCTTAAGTCTTAGGATTTTGACCATAGTCGGAACTGTATGAAGACGACTCCGAAATAGAGTTCCGTCGGTTTCGTTAGCTCCATTGGGTGATTTTGGATTTAGGAGCGTGTCCGGACTATGAATTTGAGGTCTGTAGCTGATTTAGGCTTGAAATGGCAAAAGTCGAATTTTTGGAGATTTGGACTGGAAGTGGACTTTTTGACATCGGGGTCAGAATGCAATTCCGAGAGTTGGAACAACTCCGTTATGTTATTTGGGACTTGCCTGCAAAATTTGAAGTCATTCCGGGTTGGTTTGATAGGTTCCGGCACGCGTTTTCGAAGTTGGAAGATTTGAAAGTACTTAAGTTCGATTAATGGTGCTATTCGTATTTGCGGCATTGTTCGATGTGATTTGAGACCTCGAGCGAGTCCGTGTTAGGTTATGGAACTTGTTTGTGTGTTAAGACGGGGTCTGTTTCGGATGGGCCTCGGGCCAATTTCTTCTATTTTTGGATTGCTGGTTTCTGGTGTTTGGTGCTCTCTTTCGCGATCACGCAGCTCCAGTCGCGATCGCGTAGTGTTCTGTTGATCTGCCCCATTTTTCTTCATCGCATTCACATAGTAGCTCTCGCGATCGCGAAGGTTTGCTTTTTTCTACTTCGCGTTCGCATCTGTTCCCTCGCGTTCTCGTAGTAGAAATTAGGAGCTGGGGACTGTTGGTTATTTCTTCTTCGCCTTCGCATCATTTGCCCCGCGTTCGCGTAAGCTCCTGCCCATTGTTCATCGCATTCGCGTCCCTTCACTCGCGATCACGAAGGGTCTTTCTTGGCAGCCTCAATTCTCTTCTCCGCGATCGCGACCCAATCTCCGCGATCGCGATGCATAGTCATCTGGATAGAATATAAGTTTTCCAAATCGAGGGTTAGGCCATTTTCACCATATTTTGACTTGTAGAGCTCGGTTGTGAGCGATTCTTGGTGGGTTTTTCAAGCAATTTGATTGGGTAAGTGTTCTTCGCCTAGTATTTAATATATTCCATAATTTTATCTTCATTTTTATCATTTAAATTATGTTTTTAATTGAGGAAAATGTTGGTTTTTGAAGAAACTTTTGAAAAAGAAAAATCACGATTTGAGGGACGAAATGGTATCGGAATTTGATGATTTTAGTATGGTTGAACTCGTGAGTGAATGTGCATTCATATTTTGTAACTTTTGTCGGGTTCCGAGACATGGGCCCCACAGACGATTTTGGCTTGTATTTCAGATTTTTGTAGAAAATTTATATTTTCATATGGAATTTATTCCTACAATTTGTTTTGATTGAATAAAATTAATTATGACTAGATTCGAGCCGATCAGAGTCAAAAAAATTGAGGAAAGGGCATACTACTTGACTGATTGAGCGCAGTTTGAGGTAAGTGTCTTGCTTAACCTCGAGTGGGGGAATTACCCCTTAGGCATTGAGTCTTATGTGCAATTTGTGTAATTGAAAACCAAGTACGCGAGGTGACGAGTATGTACTTGGGGGTTATATGTGCAAATTACATTGGTTAAAATCCTTAGACGCCTTATGTATTAAATGGAAAATTATTGGTACTTATTAAATCTTTTAATTGTCTTGCCTAAATTCTTGTTTTGTTAGTTTTGTTTCTATATGATGATTTGGTGGAATTGCCACTTTGATTCTTATGTGAAATATTATTTGTTGAGTTGTTCACTCCCGGATACATTTGTTAAACTTTTGTGCATACTATGATCGAGCCATGGGCTCCTTATTATGTAAATTTATGTATTATTGAATTTTGTGGAAAATTATAATATTTGAGCACTTGAGGTGCAGTTTATGAGATGTGATATTGGCACGTTATTTTGTTGGAAAGTTTTGTTCGGGTGTTTGCACGAGGTTTCTGCCGTACTATTATTACT
>AWOL01S0022357.1:62015-72121 GCA_000715115.1 Nicotiana otophora | reverse complement strand
AAGGTGGGAACATTATTGTGCGCGTGTGGCGAGACAAGGCGGGCATTCACTTTACTATTGCACACGTGGCTAGACAAGGTGGGCTATATCGGGGATTAATTTGTGATGGCCTGGGGGCATTGTTGTTGTTGCATATTTATTTTTGGGACTACGAGGCGGTACCTCAGGAGTGCCCTTTGTTGATATTTTCCTATGGTTGCACTTGCCTTTGGTTATTTTGTTTTTCCGTGATATATAAATTCTTGTGTTCTTCCGTGATGTATTATTTAATTTTATTATGTGTTTGTATTCCTTGTTGTAATGTGTTGGCTTTGGCTCTTGTATGAGACTCTGAGGATTTGTGTTTCTAGTTTTTACTAATTTTTAAGGTTAAGTTGTTTTGAACAAAAGAAATTGTTGTATGCTTTAATTCTTATATAAGGTTTACATCCAAATCAGCAACTATCAGGTGTTTCATTTTAATTGAAATGTTATTTTCTCCACCCAAATGATTTCTAAAATAAATTCATTCCTTTGTTGATTTCCTACTTGATTTAAAAATGTTAAACTTACTTTATTGGGAATAAATTGATCATGTGGATCTTATATACATTGATATTATTGGCACGTGAATTGTCCGTGCAGTTGTGATATGAAATGTGGGCACGAGGTGCTGTGATTAAATGATAATAATATTGGCACGTGAACTGTCCGTGCAGCTGTAATATGAAAAGTGGGCACGAGGTGCTGTGATTAAATGATAATAATATTGGCACGTGAACTGTCCGTGCAGCTGTAATATGAAAAGTGGGCACGAGGTGCTGTGATTAAATGATAATAATATTGGCACGTGAACTGTCCGTGCAGCTGTAATATGAAAAGTGGGCACGAGGTGCTGGAGAAATATGATGATTTAATTATGGGCACGAAGGGCCGTAAAAAATATAAAAATGGGCTAAGACCCGTATGTTTATGTGAGGTGTCACATGGTAACTTTTAAATTGAAGAATTATATTTTTTTAAAAGATATTTATTTGAAAGAGTTTTATATTCGAAATATACTTATTTGAAGAAATATACTTTGAGGGTATTTATTTGAAGAGATTATGTGTGAAAGACTTGTTTAATTAGTTGTACTTGTGTTCTTTCTTATTTGCTAGAGTAAAAATTGTGGTGTTCTTGCTGCCTTACTATTTATATCACTGCTATTTGTTCTCGATTATTTTAGTTTGACACAGGTTATTTGACTAGTGAGTGTCTTGACTGTACCTCGTCACTACTCTATTAAGGTTAGTCTTGATACTTACTGGGCACCACTGTGGTGTGCTCATTCTACACTTTTACACATTTTTGTGCAGATCCAGGTATTTCGAAGTTAGTTGATCATTAGCTAGCTGTGAGAAATATTGCTGTGGAGACTCAAGGTAAACCTGCTGCTGCGTTCGCAGGCTTCGGAGTCACCTTCTGATTTGTATTCATACTGTTTACTTTATTTCAAACAGTTGTATTTAGAAAATTTTAGCAAACTTTGTAGAGCTTATGACTTGTACTATTGGTTTTGGGAATTTCAAGAGATTTCTATTTAACTTGTTAGATGTTATTTAAATAAAGTTATTGTTTCAATTAATGTTAGGCTTACCTAGTCCCTAAGACTAGGTGCCATTACAATACCAAACAGAGGGAAAATTGGGCCGTGACAAACATATAAGAGATAGATATCACTAAATAAAAGTTAACATCTATCAATACCAAAATTAACTATATTACTCTTCCGCCTCTTTCGATTACAGAATTAGTAAGAAGTTATTATGTAGTACAAAATTGATAGATGTTAACAAATTAAATAACACCTAACTATAAAGCAGATAAATTTAATAGAAAAAACTTCAGCTCAAACATATAAAATTGAGGGATAATATATATTATTATATAGAAATATTAAGATCCGTCATTCTCCCAACACAAGAAAAGTTACTCCATAATGGAGTTAGTACTGACAACGAAAATGTTCTTGCCCATTAAATAAGAAAATAAAAAGAAATATTCAAGAGAATAATTCCCCCTATTTAATTAAAAATAGGTGTTAGAGTAATTTTCAACATTACAATTTATTCGGAACTATAAATGAAGACACTGTAATAGCTAAAAGAAAAAAGAAAAGTACTGAAAGAAGCAAGGAACAAAAGAAGCTCTCCTCTAAATTTTCTGTTGTGTAATGAGAAGCTCAATGTAGTGCTATTTATAGATGGAAAAATATATCATGTACATTAATTTCTCACATATATTTTCCCAAGTTGGCAACTTGCAAGTGCTTGTAGTTATAAAGTTTGCTGAAATGTAATCCTCCAAATCGGCAATGTCACGACCCAATTTTCCCTCCGTTGGGTATCGTGATGGCACCTAGTCTTAGGGACTAGGTAAGCCTAACAATAATTAAAACAACAACATTATTTAATTAGAATCTCTTAAAATTCTCAAAATCGGTAGTACAAGTCATAAGCTCTACAGAGTGTTTGCTAGAAAACTTCTAAATACAACTGCCGAGAAATAAGTATAAACAATGCAAAACGAAAACTGGAAGGTGACTCCGAAGCCTGCGAATGCAGAAGCAAGTTTACCTTGAGTTTCCACAGCAACAGTCCACACAGCTAGCTAACGAACAAGTACCTGGATCTGCACAAAAATGTGCAGAAGAGTAGCATGAGCACACCACAGCGGTGCCTAGTAAGTATCAAGACTAACCTCGGTGGAGTAGTGACGAGGAACAGTCAAGACATCCACTGGTCTAATAAACCGAACAGATATAAGTACATGAATAACAAAAGTATGATATCTACATAAAGACTATGCAATATGGCTTATAATACAGTGATGGCATTAAAGCAAGAAACAAAAAGTATCAGCGGAATATCATGAAAATGATGCAGACAAAGTGAATGGAACACAACCTAAATCCGGAATCACGAATACAGCACGGACAATAATAACTCAGCAATTACAACCGCTTTTACATCAGGTTTTAGTCAACAACTCCACGAGGTACCGAACCTCGGATAATTTACAATCTCACGGGTCTTAATACCTGAACCCTAACACTTGGCAACTTGTGCCCTCATAACACCTCATAACCACACTGACGACTCACGTGCCAATAGAGCCATTCTCACATAGAAGGCAAGTAAACAAGGGTGAGCATCTATGCTCAACAATATCAAGAACACCTCTTATCCGATAAGAGTGCTTAACTACGTGTATGCTTGTGCAAGTGTCCTGACATAGTCCATACCAACAAATAAGCATAAGAAAGAAGAAGAACGGATAACACGTAGAATATTTTCTCATAGCTTTCGCAAGATCAAGCTCACACAGGTACGAATACCACTACACAAATATCAACAACAAGAATGCCCCCAGGCCATAAATCATCACAAATCAATCCCTGACACAACCCACATTGTCTCGCCACGTGTGCAATAGTAACATAATTGCCCGCCTTGTCTCGCCACACGTGCATAATAATGTTCACACCTTGTCTCGCCACATGCACAACCCATACATATATATATATCCCACCTTGTCACGCCGCATGTGCAAAATCAATAGTAACAATAGCACGGCAGAAACCTTGTGCAACCCCATACAACAACCGCACGGCAGAAACCTCGTGCATCACAATAATAACTGCTGCACGGCAGAAACCTCGTGCATCACCACAATAAATACAACAACAACAATGGCAATAATACAAAGTACGACAAGTAAATCAACTCAAGAACTTTTAAAATCACGGGAAAATGTGGGACCAAATCACAAAGAATAACCACAGTAAATAATGCTAGGCGTAAAGAGAACAACTCAACAAAGGGAAGCTAATGTGTATCAACGATCCCACAATATACATTTTAACAACAGGGAAACTAACACGAGTCAAATAATTCCAAATAAAACAAGTCGATTAAGATATAGGATATATAAAACTTCTTTTAAGGTTGAGACATTACTAAGGATTTTCAACAATTTAATTAAGGATAAGCAGCGGAAAGATAATCATAACCTCAATTAAGACTAAACAAATTATAAGATGATATAATAATAATTTCAAATAAAGATAAGCAGTTATGAAAAGATAGCATGAAAATAGAGGAGGTAAAAAAGAAATCTTCAGTTAAGTCAAATAAGAGTCCAATAGGCAATAAGAGTGAATCTTGAAAGCAATTAATTCTAATTAAAGCATGTAGAGGTGAAACTAGTAAATAGGAACTTAATCATATCAAGAACAACTTCATATTCAGTGAATATAAGGACATAAGAATCCTAAAAGGCTAATTTTTCACAAATAAGTCCGAGCACGCACTCGTCACCTCGCGTGCATGGACTACAAATCAACATAGAAGACTCAAATCCTAAGGGAAAAATCCCCCACACAAGGTTAGGCCAGATACTTACCTCGAACTAAGCTCAAAAAGTCCGTAAGAATGTCCTTTCCTCAATTATCTCCGAATGGCCCAAATCTAGCCAAACACAATTGCATAACATGAATACAACAATAATAAACTTATCTAATCAATGAAATCAATATTTAATAAAAATTCCGAAATTCGCCCTAAAAAGTCGACCCGGGCCCACATCTCGGAATTAGGTAAAAGTCATAAAATACGAACACCCATTCACTCGCGAGTTCACTCGTACCAAAATTATCCAAATTCGATGTCTAAATCCCAATCAAAACTCAAAACTCTTAGTTGAAGAACTTCTTCCCATTTTTCCTAAATTTTAAATCCAAACCCGAAACTAAATGGAGAAAACAACTATAGATTAATGGAAAACCACCAAAAACAAGTTAGGAATCATTACCCCAAAGTTTCCTTTGAAAAACCCTCGAAAAATCGCCAAATTCCGAGCTCTCAAGTCCAAAAACGAAGAATGAAACCAAACCTTCGGATTTCTCTTTTCTGCTCAGGCGTGACCGCACCTGCTCATAAATAGCCGCATCTGCGCGACCGCAGGTGCACATGTCCAACCGCACTTGCGCTTCCTCCTGCTTCTGCACGCCACAAATCCGCTTATGCGGAGCCGCTGATGCGCATAATTTCTCCGCACCTGCGGAGACTGTCAAGTCCAGCTCTTCTCGCACCTGCGCCTCAATCTTCGCATCTGCGGGCATCGCAGATGCAGAATTTCCCTCGCACCTGCGACCCCTGGCACTCCTCTATTTTTTCGCTTCTGCGCTTGCCTCTCCGCACGTGCGCTCTCGCACATGCGGTCTCTTCTTCGCATGTGCAAAAATACCAGAAGCCTGATGACTTAGCAGTAATACAAATCAAACTTTTATCCGTTAATCAACTGAAACTTACCCGAGGCCCCCGGGACCTCAACCAAACATACCAACCAATCTTAATACACCATACGAACTTAGTCGAGCCTTAAAGTCACATCAAACAACGTCAAAACCATGAATCGCACCATGAATCAAACTTATAAACTTTAAATCTTTCAACTTCTAAAACTCGTGTCGAAACCTATCAAATCAACCTGGAATGACGTCAAATTTTGCAGGCAAGTCCCAAATAACATAACGGAGCTGTTCCAACTCTCGGAATATTCCGACCCCGATATCAAAAAGTTCACTTCCGGTCCAAATCTTCAAAAATTTGATTTTCGCCATTTCAAGCCTAAATCAGCTACAGAACTCAGATTTACAGTCCGAACACGCTTCTAAGTCCAAAATCACCCAACGGAGCTAATGGAACTGACAAAACTCCATTCCAGAGTCGTCTTCACATAGTTCCGACTACGGTCAAAATTCTAAGACTTAAGCTTCCGTTTTAGGGACTAAGTGTCCCAAATCACTCTGAATCATCCGATAACTGAATTCAACCACGCACACAAGTCAATACACATAATATGAAGATGCTCAGGGCCTTATGCCGCTGGACGGAACTTAAATTCTCAAAACGACCGGCCGAGTCATTACAGGCAAGTGGGTCATTTGCTTGGATTTTTTCATGTGCACAAATACTTTCATTATTTGTAAAGTTGCATACACCACTTTACTTTTGCATTTTCAGCATTATAGCTCTTCTTTGAAAATTTGGAAAGTGAACTTTTTCTTCTCATTGTTCCTTTTTCTTATTAGTTTAATTATTTCCTGCAAAGAAAGAAAAAATATTAGTACTAAAAATTAGATTCCAGCTCAACTTATGCATGATATTTTTATCTTATCAAATTCTCTCACACTTAAATGTTTGCTTGTCCTCGAGCAAAAAACAAATCAAATAAATATGGTAGCTAAACACTTTAAGTGAAATCATGAGAAGTTTTGACAGAGAAGAATTAACTAAGACCAATCCTCGAGTTCAAACAACTTTTAACCGTACTCATATTCACCTATTGCGTATCGAAATCATAATATTTTCTAATACCAAGTGTGTCTCATTAGATGAAGAGAGATGCCCATATATCACATAATATATAGATAAAGAACGGAGAAGGGCATGAATAGAAAAATTCGCTCACTCTCAACAAAAGAAGTATCTCAAGCTACTGAAAATTGCCATAAGCTTGACTATTATATAGGAGTCTATGAGTTGAGATCATGTAGGACTTTTACAAGGTTATAATGAAGGCTTAGGGATCAGAAGGATACATATGGATAACAGTGACTCAAATTCCCTGTAGGCTCTACACTTTACTTTATCGCTCAAGCACGATTGTTTTCCATATTTCTTTAAACAACCGACATCCTTTTTTTTGTAACCCATTCACAACTTTCATTTTTTATAATTGAATGGATATGTCAATATCTCTTCGTTATTCCCTTTTCTTTTGCAACTTTTTTCTAGAATTTCAGAAGCAATTATTTTTATTTTTTTTTCTCATAAAAACATTTGAAGAGATCAACAAGCTCAAATAATTATTTTTTCATCAATTACACCTCACCCCTATATTTTTACATTTAGATCAACTCTTTAAGTGCAAAGGGAATTGGGTGAACAGATAATAAGTCGTAACAACAAACAAGCTAAGAGTTAAATCTTGGCGACCAACAAAAAAAAGAAGAGATAATTTGTTTAGGCTCAACTAGGCTAACTAGGGATAAAGATCATCAAGGTAGGTTAATTTAGGTTGTGGCTCAACAAAGAAAGCTTACTTTCATTTTCCAACTTATAGATCTACCTAAAATTTCGCTTCAAACCACATTCAAGGCAAGTTCTAGATTTACAAATAAGCAGGACAACTAGACAATATAAGCTAACCGCACAATACACTTGGAACCTACGAAAATTATGATTTCAATCGCCAATAAGTAAGCATGAGCTTAGAAAGGTAGTCATAAAACCCATGAATGGTACTTAATCAAATTCTTTTTTTTTTAAATCTCATGTTTTACAAGTTAAATCAAGTTTAGCCAACTTATTTACCAAAACAAATTAAACAACAAAAGTCCTAAAAAAAAATATTCGGTTCAAAATATTATGACCATGGCAAAGAACCGAACAAGAAATCCATGGAAGTACATGAAATAAGTCGCCTTAGGAGTAAGGAAACTCAAATTTTATCAAGTTTTTTCAGTTTTTTTTTTATAATTTTACTAAAACTATATTTTTTTAGTTGTAACATATACTTTTCCTTTTTTTTTGACCTTTTGCTTTTAACAGAGAAAAAACAAACTTTAAAGAAATACATATATAACAAATATATTCCTCTACCACCAAGCTTAAATAATATCATATCCTCATCACAAACAAATTAAAAATAAAAGGAGATAAAGCAGCTTCCTTGATTTGTTTCAATTCTATCCTCATTTCCTTTTTCTTGGCTTCTCAAGGTTTTTGTCATATAACAAAGAAAAGATTATGGCAAGAAAACTATTCTTTGTCATGATAGGAGAAAACTTTCATTGTCGAAATCATGAGAGTGCTTCTTTATCATGGAAGAATATATTAGTATATACTACATACACACACATATATAATATAATACAAACATGCAATTATTAAAAATAAATTTACTTTTTTTTTCTTAATTTATTTTTAAAAAAAACTAATTTTATTATATATATTTAATAGAAAGAAAATATTATATGTTACTACTAATAATTACTTAAAAGATTAAAGAGAGGGAGAGAAAATAGTTTTGAGTTTAACGTCGTCAGCTCGACTTATTTTAAGCATTATGCAAAAAGGATTGTTGAAGCCTGTGTGTCGAAGAATCTGCTGATATAAGGCTTCAAACGATGACCGTTTACTTTGAATTTGTCTCCCCCATTTGTACATTGTATTTCAATGGCACCATAGGGGGTTACTTCTGTTACAATGTAAGGTCCTGGCCAACGTGCTTGAATTTTCCCGGGAATAATCTCAACCGGCTATTGTACAAAAGAACTTGGTCTCCAACTGTAAACTCCTTATGGCGAATGAAGTTATCATGCTATTTTTTTGTCTTTTCTTTATACAATTTAGCATTTTCATATCTTCAAGTCTGAACTCCTCCAATTCATCAAGCTGCAACAGACGATTTTTACCTGCATTTGACAAATTTAGATTTTACAACTTTATAGCCCAATATGCTTTATGTTCTAGTTCCACAGGTAAATGACAAGCTTTTTCAAAAATTAGTCTATAAGGAGATGTGCCTATGGGAGTTTTGAAAGCAGTTCTGTATGCCCATAAAGCATCATCTAACTTTAAAGACCAATCTTTTCGAGAAGAACCGACACTTTTTTCTAAAATTCTTTTTAATTCTCTATTGGATACTTCAACTTGCCTGCTTGTTTGAGCATGATATGGAGTTCATGTTTTATGAGTTACTCCATATCTTGATAACAAACTAGCGAATTGTTTATTTACCAAATGAGTTCCCTGATCGCTTATGATAACTCGTGGAGTTCCAAATCTAGAAAATATATTTTTCTTGAGAAAAACACAAACAACATTGTCACGACCCCATTTTTCCCTCCGTAGGATGTCGTGGTGGCACCTAGTCTCTAAGACTAGGTAAGCCTAACAATTTGCGGAATCAATGAGTAATAAACTGAACTCCCATCTCAACACATGATATATAAATATAAAAATGTCATTCAATAATTACAACTCCCAAAACCCGGTGGAAACAAGTCACAAGCTTCTAAGGGAAAATACTAAGTGTCTGCATATATCAGAGTCTAAAGAAAGATAAGGAATACAATATAGTAAGTATAGATGGGGACTCCGAGGTCTGCATACGCTTGCAGATATACCTAGAAGTCTCCACGTACGGTCCGGCTCACTGGTATCTGGTCTGGTGGAAAGAATCTAGATCTGCACAAAAATATGTGCAGAGTGTAGTATGAGTATGCCACAACGGTACCCAGTAAGTGCCAAGCCTAACCTCGGTAGAGTAGTGACGAGGTCAGGTCAGATCCCTACTGGTTTAAAAGAAAAGTAAGGCAGAAGATATAATAATATATTGAAATGACTGAGAATTTAAACAATAAGAAGTTTCAGAAAATATCAGCACAATAAATAGAGGTACACAGCAGGGGCACTCCCGAGGTACCGCCTCGTAGTCCCAAATATAAAGATGCAGTACAGGGGGATCTCCCGAGGAACCGCCTCGTAGTCCTAAAGTAAATATGCAGTACAAGGGGATCTCCCGAGTAAATGCCTCATAGTCCCAAAGTAAATATGCAGTACATGGGGATCTCTCGAGTAAACGCCTCGTAGTCCCAAAGTAAATATGTAGTACAAGGGGATCTCCCGAGGAACCTCCTCGTAGTCCCCAAGTAAATATGCAGCAGGTAATCGAAGGAAAACAAAAATTTTCAGCAAAAATCTTATAGTTAAATATTTAATTCAAATCAAGGAAAGAAGGTAATTCAACTAAGCATGTTGCACAAATTGCAAGTAAGAGTTAAGGCACGTAGACATGCGATGCTAGACTAAACATGATCACTACATATGCTAAGGCAACTCAGTTAATGTATTTTAAAAGAAGACAACTCAGCTAATGTATTTTAAAATATGACAAATCAGCAAGAATCAAATTTTTCATAATCAGCCCATGTACGCACTCGTCACCTCGCATACACGGCGTTCACATATCACAAATTTGTTACAACATTACCAAATCCTAAGGGGATTTCCCCC
>AWOL01S0022357.1:2965-60282 GCA_000715115.1 Nicotiana otophora | reverse complement strand
TTATAACAGTACCAAATCCTAAGGGGAGGTTCCCCCCCCACAAGGTTAGACAAGTCACTTACCTCAAATGGCACTCAATCAATCGGTAAGAATGCCTTTCCCTCGATTTTCTAACTCCGAATGGCCCAAATCTAGCCAAAATCAATTTCATAACATGAATACAATTACAAGAAACTAATTTAAATCATAAATCTATGACTTTAGCAAGGAATCGAAAAATCGCCCCAAAAAGTCCACCTGGGCCCTCGTCTCGGAATCGTGTAAAAGTCACAAAATACGAACACCCATTCAACCACGAGTTCACCCATACTAAAATTACCAAAATCCGACACCAAGTCGCCACTCAAATCCACAAATTACACTTTCCAAATCCCTAGCCTCAACTCCCACATTCCACCTTAAACACACATAATCTAGGTGGGGAAAATAATGGGGAAACAATATTATTGATAAAAAATAACCACAAGAGACTTACCTCAAGAAATCCCTCTAAAGATGCTCTCAAAAATCGCCAAAACCAAGCTCAATATGTCTAAAATGAGCAAAACCCGCGAACCCTTGCATTTAAGTGTTCTGCCCAGCTTTCTCTATTCTGCAAGGGATCCACCGCATATGCAGTTTCGCACCTGCGAAAAACCATCGCAGGTGCGGACTTCACTTAAGCCCTCAAAGTTCGCTTCTGCGAACAAGGGCCGCACCAGCGCGCCCGCTTCTGCGCTCCATCTTCTGCGCCTGCGAGTACGCTTCTGCGAGCCCCGGACCACATCTGCAGTCCCAACTTGACAGGCCCATAATCGCTTCTACGGCTCTATGGACGCTTCTGCGAGGTCGCACCTGCGGCCCAAAGTGCGCAGGTGCGATTACACCAGGTGCATCAAACTTCAGCCAACCCAACATAACTCCAAATGATCCGTTAACCATCCGAAATCAACCCGAGGCCCCCGGGACCTCAACCAAATATACCATCAAACAACGCTAAAAACATGAATTATACATCGATTCAAGCCTAATAACTTCAAAGTTTCAAACTTCTACATCCGACGCCGAAACCTATCAAATCAAGTCCGATTGACCTTAAAGTTTGCACACAAGTCATAATTGACATTACGGGCCTATTTCAACTTCCACAATTGGAATCCGACCCTGATATCAAAAGTCCACTCCCGGTCAAACTTCTCAAAAATCATCCCATTTTCTAACTTTCGCCAATTGATGCTAAAATGATCTACGGACCTCCAACTTAACATCCGAACATGCTCCTAATACCAAAATCACCCTACGGAGCTACAGAAACTGTCAAAACTCCATTCCAGAGCCGTCTTCACACAGTTCGAACTACGGTTAATTCTTATGACTTAAACCTCCATTTTAGGGATTATGAGTCCCATTTCACTCAGAAACCAAAAACAAATCTTCCCTGCAAGTTACATAACCACTAACTGAAGTAGGGGGAGCAATAAATAGGGGTTCAGGGCTAATTCTCTCAAAATGACCGGCCGGGTCGTTACAAACACGAGCATCATTTTTTCTAGTAGCCATTACTTCTACCCATTTTGAAACATACTCAATAACAACTAAAATATATTCACATCCATTTGAAGGAGGAAAAAGACCCATAAAATCAATGCACCAAACATCAAATATTTCACACACAAGGATAGAGTTAAGAGGCATCTCATCCTTTTTTGAAATGTTACCGCTTCTCTGGCATTTGTCGTAAGTGGCGACATAATTCCTTGCATCTCTAAATAAAGTGGGCCAGAAAAAAACAGCTTCAAGCACTTTTGCGGCTATTCGTCTTCCTTGGTAGTGTCCTCCTACAGCTCCATCATGACAGTGGCTTAGGATATTATTCATCTCTGTTTCTGGTATACATTTCCTGATCATGCCATCTGCACAAAATTTAAACAAGTAAGGATCTTCCCAAAAATAATATCTTATTTCTTTTTTGAGTCTTTTCCGTTATTTGTAAGACAAATCTTTTGGGATCTACCCTCCAACCAAGTAGTTGACAATGTCAGCAAACCAAGGTGGTTGATCTGCAATTGTTGTGATTATATAGACATGCTCATCAGGAAATTCCTACTTGATATCTATTGTCTTCGTTGGAGGATTTTCCAAACGTGATAAATGGTAAGCTACCTGATTTTCTGAACCTCTCCTATCTTTTATTTCAAGATCAAATTCTTGCAAAAGAAGTATCAATCGTAGCAATCTGGGTCTAGCATCTTTCTTTGTTAAGAGCTACTTTAAAGTAGCATGATCAGTGAATACTGTAACCTTCGTTCCTATCAAATAGGACCGAAATTTGTCAAATGCAAATACTAATATAAGTAGCTCATTCTTAGTTGTGGCATAATTCTTCTAAGCTTTATTGGGGGTTCTACTGGCATAATAAATAGGCCTGAAAATCTTGTCTATCTTTTGTTCCAATATCGCTCCAACTACTGTATCACTTGCATCACACATTATTTCAAACGGTTCGCTCCAATCAGGAGAAATAACAATTGGAGAATTAGTTAAATGTTCCTTGAGAATCTCAAGTGCTTTCAGCAATTATCTGAAAATTCAAACTTCACATCTTTCATCAGTAGGTTAGTCAGAGGTTTTAAATTTTTTGAAAAGTCTTTTATAAACCTTCTATAAAAACCCGCATGCCCTAAGAAACTTTTAATGCCTTTAACAGTGGTAGGAGGGGGTAATACTGCTATAAGATCAATTTTAGCCTTATCAACTTCTATTCCTTTAGCGGAAATTTTATGTCCTAAAACAATTCCATCTATTACCATGAAGTGACATTTTTCTCAATTAAGAACCAAATTTGTCTCTTCACATCTTTTAAGTACCAAAGTTAAATGATAGAGACAATCTTCAAATGTCTTACCAAAAAGTGTGAAATCATCCATAAAGATTTCAAGAAACTTTTCAGTCATATCTCAGAAAATTGCGGACATGCAACACTGAAATGTAGCTAGAGCATTGCATAGTCCAAATGGTATTCTTCGATAAGCATACGTACCTTGGGGGCATGTGAATGTAGGTTTCTATTGATATTCTGGAGCAATTGGTATCTGATTATACCCAGAATATCTGTCAAGAAAACAGTAAAAACCATGGCTTGCAACTTTTTCAAGCATTTGATGTAACGACCCGGCCGGTCGTTTTGAGTTACAGCCTCGTTCCCCCATTTACTGCTCAATTTGTGCTTTACAGTTGTTATGAGACTTATCAGTGTAATTGGTTCGGGTTCGATGAGGTTTTGAAATGAATTGAGACAATTAGTCTCCAAAATGAAAACTTAAGTTGAAAAGGTTGACCAAATGTTGGCTTATGTGTAAACGACCCCGTAATAGAACTTTGATGATTCCAATAGCTCCATATGTTTATTTTGGACTTAGGAGCGTGTCCAAAAAATTATTTGAAAGACCGTAGTTAAATTAGGGTTGAAATAGCTAAAATAGAAATTTAAGTTTGGAAGTTTGACGGGGGAGTTGACTTTTTGATATCGGGGTCAGAATCCGATTTTGAAAATTAGAATAGGTCCGTTGTGTCATTTCTGACTTGTGTACAAAATTTGAGGTCAATCGGACTTGATTTGATAAGTTTTGGCATCGAATATAGAAGTTGGAAATTCTAAGTTTCATTAAGCTTGAATTGGGGATGATTCATGGTTGTAGTATTGTTTAATGTGATTTGAAGTTTCGACTAAGTTCATATGATATTTTAGACCTTGTTGGTATGTTTGGTTGAGGTCCCGGGGGCCTCGGGTAAGTATCAGATGGTTAACGGATCGAAATTTGGACTTAAGGAAAAATCTAATTTTTTTTGCCTTCTGGTGTAATCGCACCTACAGACATTTTCTTGCAGGTGTGAGCNGGAGGGGGCGGCAAGGCAGTATGCACAGGTGCGGACATTTCTCCGCATCTGCAAAGCCGCAGAAGCGGCTTTGTGATCGCAGAAGCGGAACACGGAGGGGCAGGCTCCATCACAGAAGCGGACAACTTCTTCGCAGAAGCGTGTGCGCATAAGCGGACTGAATTCCTCAGAAGCATGATTAGCCGCAGAAGCGGCTTAGTGAGCCGCAGAAGAGAAAAACCTGGGCAGAATGTTAAAAATAAGGGTTCGCGATTTTTACTTCATTTCTAACATTTCTATCACGACCCAAAATCCAACTAGTCGTGATGGCACCTAACCCAACCCGCTAGGTAAGACAGGTAACCACTAATCAATTCCAATAACAATTAATAAATCAATTAAGTAAAGAAATTATCTGAATCTTATACGTTCCCCAAGAACTGGTAGTACAAATCATGAGCTTCTAAGAATAGAGTTTATAAAGCTGAAATGGAATAGATACATCGTCTGTTTGAAAAGTGCATAAATAGATTTTTTTTATAGATCTAAGGCTACCACGAACAAGAGGCAGCTACAACCGGGACGCAGGTACATCTTCAAATCCAGCTCCCATCGAACACAGCAACATCAACAACCAACATTTGCACGCAAGGTGCAGAACTGTAGTATGAGTACAACCGACCCCATGTACTCAATAAGTAACAAACCTAACCTTAGGTTGGAAGTAGTGGCGAGCTAACATAAAGGGTCGGGTCCAAAACCAGTATTCCACAAAAGTTCATAACAGCATAATACAAGTAACAAAAGAGTATCTCAGAAATAAAAGGCTCTGTTCGTTCACAGTTCCAGAAAAGTAGGCATTTCTTTTCAAGTATCTCAGTGAAAACCCAAATCTTTTACCAAAAAAGCCAAAATACGAGTAAGTTGAAAACTGTGATTTTTCCTAAAAGTCCTTCCAACAAATAGTAAGATGTTTCATTTTCAGATAGCCTGAGAAAAGTACTTCTCTATGCCTACATGTCAAGATATAGGTAAAATCATAAATGTTCCCAAATCTGGGTAGCAGAAGGAAATGCACCTCTATGCATGTATCACAAGTACGCACGTCAAATGCAATGCATCTCGATGATGAGCTCATGTACTCACACTCTCAGAGTACTCAATCTTACTGTCTAGAATTCTCTCTCACTATGCTCAGCACACTCAATCACTCAGCGCTGTACAATACCCGCTGCAGTGTGCAGCCCGATCCATATTTATAGTCGACTGCTCTCACTGGGGGTGTGCAGACTCCGGAGGGGCTCCTTTCAACCCA
Organism: Nicotiana otophora; assembly: GCA_000715115.1. NCBI lineage: Eukaryota > Viridiplantae > Streptophyta > Magnoliopsida > Solanales > Solanaceae > Nicotiana > Nicotiana otophora. The sequence goes on along the minus strand of AWOL01S0022357.1, from coordinate 55,112 downwards.
AGCGCTATATCGCTGCGGCGTGCAGCCCGATCCCATAGAATGTAATCAATATATCGCTGTGGCGTGCAGCCCGATCCTATAAAACATAATCAATATAACATGCTGCGGCGTGCAACCCGATCCCAAAATATCACTCTCACTCGGGCCCTCGGCCCCACTCAGTCATCCATCTCTCCAGTCTCACTCACGGGCTCACAATGTCATGAAACTAGCCCGACAACAATGATATAATTTATCAATAAATAATAACTGAGACTGATATGGTATGAATGCATGGATATGACTGAGTATGAAATATCAATGAAATCAGTGAGATGTCAGAAAGAAACGACCACTGTGGGTCCAAACAGTATTGGCATAATGCCTAAACATGATATCTAGCATGATTGACAGCTTAATTACTTTATCATATAGTGAAATTGCGAATATCAACAAAGTAGGACCACTATACAGTGCCATGGGAATAATAGAGTCTCAATTCACATGGTGCACACCCACACGCCCGTCACCTAGCATGTGCGTCACCTCAACACTAATCACATAACACGTATCTTGGGGTTTCATACCCTCAGCCCCAAGATTAGAAGAGTTACTTACCTCGAACAAGCCAATTCCAATACCAAGTAAGACAAGCGATGCTCCAAAATGCCATCCCGCGTGTTCTGATCTCCGAATGGCTCGAAACTAACCAAAAACAACTCAAATACATCACACAATGCTAAAGGAACAAATCCCGATCGAAAAAGATCAAATCTTGAATCAAAAGCCCAAAATCAGCCAAAAGCCCAACCCGTTCCTGCACCTCGGAACCCGACAAAATTTACAAAATTCAACAACCCATTCAGTTACGAGTCCAACCATACTAGTTTCACTCAAATCCGACTCCAATTCGATGTTTAAAACTCAAAAATTCATATTATGAAACTTTAGGCCAAACCCCCCAATTTCCTCTATAAAATTCACAATCCAATTACCAAAACGAAGGTAGATTCGTGATATAAAATCAAAAATGAGTAGGGAACACTTACCCCAGTCCACAAGATGAAAATTGCTTCACAAATCGCCTCAATCCGAGCTCCATAGCTCCAAAAATGTAAAAATGGCAGAAATCCTCGAAATAGAGTTCTTATAATCTGCCCAGACGCCCTTCTTTCGCGAACACGGAAAACCCATCGCGTTCGCGATGAACAAAATATCCTACCACCAAAACACTCTACGCGTTCGCGGTACACCCCACGCAAACGCGATGACCACAGATGCCCCAGCTTCGCGAACGCGACATACCTTTCGCGATCGCATTGAAGAATCCTCCAACTCCCAGCTGCCAAACCTCAACAGTAAGCGAACGCATATCCCTACACGCGGACGCGAGGAACACCACATCTACCCACTGCGAACGCGACCAAGGTAGCGAGAACGTGAAGAACAAACCACTGCACTAACCAAAAATACTCATCGCGAACGCGTTGCTCCATATGCGATCGCGAAGCACAACTGAAACACCAGGAAACCAACAATAACAACATGGTCCAAAATAGTCCGAAGCTCACCCAAGCCCCTCGGGACCCCATCAAAACATACCAACAAGTCTCATAACATAGCACGGACCTACTCGAGGCCTCAAAACGCACATAACAACATCAAAACGACGTATCACACCTCAACTCGAAATCAATGAACTTTGAAACTTCAAACTTCCACAACCGATGCCGAAACCTATCAAATCACGTCCGATTGACCTCAAATTTTGCACACAAGCCAAATTAGACATTACGAACCTGCTCCAACTTCTGGAATCAAAATCCGACCCTGATATCAAAAAGTCCACTCTCGGTCAAACTTTTCAAAATTTCAACTTTCGCTATTTCGAGCCAAATTCAACCACGGACCTCCAAATCACAATCCGGACGCGCTCCTAAGTCCAAAATCATCCAACGGAGCTAATGGGACCATCAAAATTCCAATCCGAGGTCAAATGCTAAAAAGTCAAACTTGGTCAAGTCTTTCAAATTTAAAGCTCCCTAGTTGAGAATCATTCTTCCAAATCAATCTCGAATAACCTGAAAATCAAAACCGACGATTCACACAAGTCAAAATACCTCATACAGAGCTACTCACGCCCGTAAACTACCGAGCAAAGTGCAAATGCTCAAAACGACCGGTCGGATCGTTACATCCTCCCCCACTTAAACATACATTCATCCTCGAACGTGCCCAGAGTTGTTCTCAAAGCCATCAACTGCCGTGTAACCTTACCATGCACACACCTGGGGGTGATCCCATGTTACCCTATTCCATATAGGTCCGACAACACAACATAACGGAAGATCATTACTCGAACCTTAGCCCATAAGCCTTAGAATCCAATTGCCAACATCCGGAATTTCTATAAGGTCAGAATCTCGCATCTACACATTGTATAAGTCCGAACAAGATGTAACCATAATCCAAGATGTAATCACATGATATACCGCATAACTCAAATAATCATAGCAATAATTTCTAATCACAGTAGCTGCTCAAAACCACCCAATATCGGTAATAAACCTCATGTCAAACAAAACCTCATTCTAAAACCTTCGTACACTGCCAATGATGAAAGAAACACACAGAACTCATAACCATTCATTAGATCAACCAGCCATGGAATTCTCTCTCATTCGATAAGAACTATAGCAAATTCTAAGCCGACTTTCGATATTATCCTTCCAAACATGCTGTAATCAATTCCGATAGTATCCATTCTAGGTCCAATGATCTCATCTCATCCAACACGACCACTCTAGTGACATGCCACATCAATACAATCAACGCCATAACCCGTGCAATCCGTGCACCAATAAGCAACCTTCCAAATATACTCAAATCATGGAAAACTGATTCAGACTGGAGAACTGTCACACAAGCTCAACAAGTACCACCAAACGCAATGCTAAGAACCTATCACACACCGTAGAACCAAAACACACGAATCTAACATGAGGGATCATATCTCAACATAACTCCGCTGCAATGCGTGACCCCATCCAAACACTGGTCCATATGAAATACCCCAGCCACCATGCTCAAAATCAATAACCACGCGAAATTCGATATCAATTACCCAAAGTGCATTACCGTAACCCCGGAGAGCAAATAACACAATACCACAATCCGAAAAGAACATAGCCAATGCGCAAACAATCATGCAATACTCAAATACTCATCTGGCTTAAATTCTGCTATAAAGCCCAAATAGAACCACGTCGTATGTGCATATAACCCACGAATCGCAACCCCTTGTAGCATAGAAGAGTATCTCACAGATCATTTTAGAAGACGAATAAGCTCAACAACAACCGAATGGCATATCCCTCAATAATAGCAGTACGGAGCCAACCAATCCGACTCGATGTTGAATACCCATCCTAGTTGGGCCTACCAATAGGCCCCTAAATCAATTCTGGTCACCTACCAATAGATAAATAACCCTCCAAAAGTCCACAATGACTAAATCATAACACATATTATCATCTTGCTAGCTTCGGCCATGATTTCACAGTCCGCAACCATGAAACAATAAATTCCTGAGAACTCCCAGTCTCCAACTCCATAGGACACACGAATCACCATATTTGATCCCAAATCCACCGCCAGAATGTCTAACACATCTCTCATACACGATCATCCAACGAGGAATACTTCTAAAATTCTTTCGTACCATATAGCAAAATTTGAATATCAGCAGTCGATCAGCCAGGAGAGTGCCACAACACCAATGAAGTATCCATAAATCAAACCACAATGTGCCTCCTGAAATGTACACTCTCCTCAAGCAATACAAAAAAGTAATATCATTCACCTAGTCATCTGAAACCGTCTATGCTGCCTACGAATTTATGCCCTTCCCTTCCAAACTGACTCGTGACCTTGCACATGCAAATCTCAATCCCACACAACACACCGCATCTACCATGACATCTTGTGAAGAGTACAAAAATCTCATAATCAACTCCGAGTCAAAAGCAAAATACATACCCATTCAGTCAGAAACCTTCCATTTGGTCTCATCCCGGAGAAAATCCCAATACACAACATATTCCTCACGCCGGTATGTAATATACCCCTCGAACCGTGGTAGAAACCATTGAGAACTCTTCGAAGTCCATTTGCACATAACCAAGCTATCAGAACCGAATCTCTCTAACTCAACCCAGCCACGCAAGTCGCCAAAACCCAAAAACATTGCCACGAAACACTTGTGGAGACTAGCCACATCATAAGTACCCAAAGAACGGATTATATCCATTACTGTGCTAATCTAACCTACTACCACGCTATCCTATTTCTCCAAGTCCATTACAAATTGCCTTCAAATTGATACTTCTCCTTGCTGGAGCACCACGATCCTTAACCAAAATTCACCACACAAGAGACCCTAGTATAAAACCACAATGCTCTAAGGCCCATAAGCCGCTGACTTCCCTCTTAAGCACTCCAAAGTACCACAACCACGACCCCCATTCTAAAGAGACCTTATGTGAACCTAAAACTGTTTCCTTCACCTTCTTGATGCTGAAATGCATAATCCACAATGGTATAAAAATGCCACAAGTCTCGACACCATCTAATGTAACTCTCAGTTTCTAGCCATATACAAATCTTGAAAATTCCAAATCGCTACATATAAATCTTGAATCCATTAGAACCATTCTCGAGAGTCATCCACTTTACTCAAATCTCAATTAAACCGACCAAACGGACCGAACGACCTGTGCCCCATTAGCGCACCAACACCCAAGGGAGTAACCCACACTCCTAAGCAACCGAGCAAATTCCTACTCCATGTACACTACATCCTTCACGAATAACCACTCAATTATTTTATGATTCCCATATACCCATAGAGTGTAATACAACCTGTATCAAGAAATTCCTTTACCCGAGTCATCCTCAGTCTCGACCTCTGCAAGTCATAACTGATTCACTAGTATACCCTGAACTGAAGCCAATATAACATATAACCGTGCAATCAACTCGTCGATAGCAGACTCCCTCACTTGGCTCAAAGCCATGGAATAAAATATTTGATTACTTACAATAACCATGCCCCATTACTACCATAATACCACAGTGAGATTCCACTATATCTTTTATTCGCTCATTCAACACAAACCATCTAGTACCTCAAATCATCTGCAAATCTCGAGTTCATCCTCGTGATAGTTAAGCCAACTTCCACAAGTGATCCAAACTCAAATTGCAACATTTATCATTCACTGGTAAAAAGGAACTCTCTACAAAACATCATAGGGATCACATAACCTCAGGACACCTCGCAGGAGATAACCCACCGGCTTGCCTCAAACAGACATCTCTCTATACTCTCCCACAGTCATGACTACTACGCAATCACTTAATCTTCTCGATTCTGAACTCATCAACAAGACATGAGAATCTACTTCACTCCATAACTAAACAACATAAGAGATCCCTCAACACACCCATAACTCGATACCATACGCCAAATTAAGACAGAAATCAGACACCCCATAATCCTTGCTACATCTCAAGTAAACTCTTCTCATCAATTCGAACAATCTGAACACATCTCGCAGCCTCATATTACTCACCACATAGTCACCCAATCACAAATTCCACTAATACGGATACCAACAGACCTATAAGTCCTGAAAGCACATGCTCACACAATCAAAATCTTTGTGCTCAAGCTACTGTCAGAACTCAGCCTCAAGTCCTCCAGACTAGCCCATCCTCAGCACACCAAAATCACATCTCACACCTCAACCATAGAATCAAAAGCCGTCGTCGCACAGCCGATACCGAGCGCTCACATGTGCATATGAATGCGTGGAAGGAATTCAAAGAGTTATGCTTCAAGCTGAATCAATGCCACACGATAAGGAATGAAAGATGGGAAGTATATCCTAAATTTCATGTAGCCTTTCGAAGATAGTTATGGACGTCATCATACCGATCCGCAAGACTCAACTAGACACTTGCTCATGACTTGTAGAACCTATGAACCTAGAGCTCAGATATCACCTTGTCACGACCCAAAATTTAACTAGTCGTGATGGCACGTAACCCAACCATCTAGGTAAGCCAATTAACCACTAACCAATTCCAATAAAAATTAATAAAGCAATTAAGTAAAGAAATTATCTGAATCTTATACATTCCCCAAAAACTGGTAGTACAAATCATGAGCTTATAAGAATAGAGTTTACAAAGCTGAAATGAAATAAATACATCGTCTGTTTGAAAAGTGCATAAATATAATTTTTTATAGATCTAAGGTTACCACGAACAAGGGGTAGCTACAACCGGGATGCAGGTACATCTTCAAATCCAGCTCCCATCGAACACAACAACATCAGTAGTGAACATCTGCACGCAAGGTGCAGAACTGTAGTATGAGTACAACCGACCCCATGTACTCAATAAGTAACAAACCTAACCTTAGGTTGAAAATAGTGGCGAGCTAACATAAAGGAACGCGTCCAACACCAATATTCTATAATAGTTCACAACAACATAGTACAAGTAACAAAAGAGCATCTTAGAAATAAAAGGCTCAGTTCAGTCACTGTTCCAGAAAAGTAGGCATTTCTTTTCAAGTATCTCAGTGAAAACTCAAATCTTTTACCGAAAAAGCCAAAATACGAGTAAGTTGAAAACCGTGATTTTTCCTAAAAGTCCTTCCAACAATTAGTAAGATGTTTCATGTTCAGATAGCCTGAGGAAAGTACTTCTCTATGCCTACATGTCAAGATACAGGTAAAATCATAAATGTTCCCAAAACTGGGTAGCAGAAGGAAATGCACCTCTATGCATGTATCACAAGTATGCACGTCAAATTCAATGCATCTCGATGATGAGCTCATGTACTCACTCTCAAAGTACTCAATCTCACTATCTCTCATTCTCTCTCACTATACTCAGCACACTCAATCACTCAGCGCTATACAATACCGGCTGCGGCATGTAGCCCGATCCATATTTATAGTCGACTACGCTCACTGGGGTTGTGCAGACTCCGGAGGGGCTCCTTTCAGCACAAGCGCTATATTGCTACGGCGTGCAGCCCGATCCCATAAAATGTAATCAATATATCATTGCGACGTGCAGCCCAATCCCATAAAATATAATCAATATAAAATGCTGCGGCGTGTAGCCCGATCCCAAAATATCACTCTCACTCGGACCCTCGGCCTTACTCAGTCATCAATCTCTTCAGTCTCACTCACGGGCTCACAATGTCATGAAACTAGCCCGGCAACAATGATATGATGTATCAATAAATAATAACACAGACTGAGATATGGTATGCATGCATGGCTATGACTGAGTATGAAATATCAATGAAATCAGTGAGATGACAGTAAGAAACGACCACTATGGGTCCAAACAGTATCGGCATAATGCCTAAACATGATATCTAGCATGATTGACAACTTAACTACTTTATCACATGGTGAAAACGCGAATATCAACAACGTAGGACCACTATACAGTGCCATGGGAACTACAGAGTCTTAATTCACATGGTGCACACCCACACACCCGTCACCTAGCATATGCGTGACCTCAACACTAATCACATAACATGTATCTCGGGGTTTCATACCCTCAGCTAGGATTAAAAGAGTTACTTACCTCGAAAAAGCCAATTCCAACACCGAGCAAGCCAAGCGATGCTCCAAAATGCCATCTCACGTGTTCCGACCTCCGAACGGCTTGAAACTAACCAAAAACAACTCAAATACAACAAACAATGCTAAAGGAACCAATCCCGATCGAAAAAGATCAAATCTTGAATCAAAAGCCCAAAATCGGCCAAAGGCCCAACCCGTGCCCGTACCTCGGAACCCAACAAAATTTACAAAATTCAACAACCCATTCAATTATGAGTCCAACCATACTAGTTTCACTCAAATCCGACTCCAATTCGATGTTTAAAACTCAAAAATTCATATTATGAAACTTTAGGCCAAACCCCCCAATTTCTTCTATAAAATTCACAATCCAATTACCAAAACGAAGGTAGATTCGTGATATAAAATAAAAAATAAGTAGGGAACACTTAACCCAGTCCACAAGATGAAAATTGCTTCAAGAATCACCTCAATCCGAGCTCCATAGCTCCAAAAATGTAAAAATAGCTGAAATCCTCGAAATAGAGTTCTTATAATCTGCCCAGACGCCCCTCTTTGCGAACGCGGAAAACCCATCGCGTTCGCGATGAACAAACTATCCTGCCACCAAAACACTCTACGCGTTCGCGGTACACCCCACACGAACGCGATGACCACATATGCCCCAGCTTCGCGAACACGACATACCTTTCGTGATCGCATTGAAGAATCCTCCAATTCCCAACTGCCAAACCTCAACACTACGTGAACGCATATCCCTACACGTGGACGCGAAGAACACCACATCAAACCACCGCGAACGTGATCAAGGAAGCACGAACATGAAGAACAAACCACTGCACTAACCAAAAATACTCATCGCGAACGCGTTGCTCCATCCGCGATCACGAAGCACAGCTGAAACACCAGAAAACCAGCAATTACAACATGGTCCAAAATAGTCCGAAACCCGTCCGAAGCTCACCCGAGCCCCTCGGGACCCCATCAAAACAAACCAACAATTCTCATAACATAACACGGACCTACTCGAGGCCTCAAAATGTACACAACAACATCAAACCGACGAATCACATCTCAACTCGAAATCAATGAACTTTGAAACTTCAAACTTCCACAATCGATGCCGAAACTATCAAATAGCGTTCGATTGATATCAAATTTTGTACACAAGTCACATTCGACATTACGGACCTGCTCCAACTTTGGGAATCGGAATCCTACCCCGATATCAAAAAGTCCACTCTCGATGAAACTTTCCAAAATTTCAAATTTTGCCATTTCGAGCCAAATTCAACCACGGACCTCCAAATCACAATCCGGACGCGCTCCGAGGTCCAAAATCATCCAACGAAGCTAACAAAACCATCAAAATTCCAATCCGAGGTCAAATGCTAAAAAGTCAAACATGGTCAACTCTTTCGAATTTAAAGCTCCTTAATTGAGAATCATTCTTCCAAATCAGTCCCGAATAACCTGAAAAGCCAAACTGATGATTCAAATAAGTCAAAATACCTCATACGGAGCTACTCATGATCGTAAACTACCGAGCAAAGTGCAAATGCTCAAAACGACCTGTCGGGTCGTTATAATTTCAAGCACGGTTTGGGCAGTTTTTGTAATGACTCGACGGTCGTTTTGTGCTCTAGCACGTTGTTCGGCGGTTAAGGCAATGAGTAGCTTCACTTCAGGTATTATGACTTATACATGTGGTCGGAATTAAATTTTGGGAAGTTCGGAGTCGATTTGGAAAGAGCATTCTAATTTCGGAAGCTTTAATTTGGAGAAATTGATTAAGGTTTGAATTTTGGGTAAACGACCTTGGAATCGGGATTTGAAGGTTCCAAAAAATTTGTATGATAATTTTAGACTTGGGCGTATGTCCGGATCGGATTTTGGATAACCCGGGAATGTTTCGGCACCTATTGTGGAAAGTTGGCATTTTGGAAGAATTACATGAATTTGGGTTGAAGTGTATTTCAATGTTATCGATGTCCGTTTGGGATTTCGAGCATGGGAATAGCTCCGTATGGTAATTCTGGTCTTAGGAACGCATCCGAATGTGGATTTAGTGGTTCGTAGGTCACTTCGGGGTCATTTGGCGAAAGTTGGAAATTTAAAGGTTTTTGGAAAGTTTGACCGGGAATGGACTTTTTGATATCGAGGTCAGATTCCGATTCCGAAGTTGGAGTAGGTCCGTAATATCAAATGTAACTTGTGTGCAAAATTTTAGATCAATCGGACGTGATTTGATAGGTTTCGACATCAAATGTAGAAGTTAGAGGTTCTAAAGTTCATTAAGCTTGAATTGGGGTGCGATTTGTGATTTCTGTATTGTTCTATGTGATTTGAAGGCTCGACTAAGTCCGTATTATGTTTTAGTACTTGTTGGTAGGTTTGGTTGAGGTCCTGGGGGCATCAGGTGGATTCCGGACGATTAACGGATCGAGTTGTGTTTGGGGGAAATGCTGAGGCTGCTGGTATCTGGTGCAATCACACCTGCGTGGAAAGCCCGCACGTGCGAGCCCGCAGGTGCGGCAATATGGTCACAGAAGCGACATTTGGACTGAGCTGGGAGGGACGCAGGTGTGAGGATGTTTCCACATCTGCGAGCCCGCAGATGCTAGGAAAGCTCCGCAGAAGCGGAATGCAAGTTGTGCAACTGGAGTCCCAGAAGCGGAATGTCTCCGCATGTGCGAGATCACAGGGGCACGTTTGGCATCGCAAGTGCAGAGTTGTGCTGGGCAGAAGGTATGCACAGGAGAGAGGTTTTGGCCACACCTGCGAGACCGCAGATGCGATGAAGCGGCCGCAGTTGCGGTAGTCGGGATGCAGTGTCCTCTTTAAAACGAAGGGTTTGGCTCAATTCCACCTCATTTCGTTCATGGGAGCTGAGTTTGGAGCATTGTTAGTACCATCTTCATCAACTATTATGGGGTAAGTGATTTCTTCACATTTTGTGTTAAATACAAGGTTTATATATGGATTTAGACATGAAAATTTGTAGAAATTTTGGATTTTGAAGAAAGACCTAGAAATTGGTATTTTTTGATTTTGACCACGAATTTGGGCATGGAATTGAGAATAAATTATATATTTGAGTTCATGAGGTTATGGGTAATGGTTATCTTTGAATATATTCGGAAATCCAGGCACATGGGCCCGAGGGAAATGTTTAAATTGATTAATTATGGGTATTAGAACACGTTTTGATTGGTTTGCACATCGGTTGTGTAGTTTTGGGCCATCAAGCTTTGGGTTGAGATGTTAGAGAGGCGTCGAAGCAGGCTATGGAACTTCGGAGCGAGGTAAGTCTCTTTTCTTACCTTGTAAGAGGGAATTAACCCAATAGTTGAATTGATTTAATATGTGCTTCTATTTGTGAGGGCTACGTATGCACGAGGTGACAAGAGTCCGTATGAAGCTACTAATTGTACTTATGTCCGGGTAGTCTAGGACCCAAATCATATTATACTTGCGATGTTTGCACCCTACTTGTTAATTTAATTGTTTAAAACATATTGGAACTTGATAAAGGAATTGTAAAAGGTTAAACTTCATTTACTTGAGTTTTGGACGGGTCACTTGACCGTTAATGAGAATTGATATTTCTTTGAATATTAACCCTTAATAAATCTTGAATCAGTTGTTTTAATGTATTTTCTCTTCTTGTGGAGTGGGCCGAACGCCTCGGTAGCAGATATATGCATCTATGGTTTGTGTCGTTCGACCCTCGGCAGTATACAATTTATATTTATATGTTGTATCGGGCCGTACGACCTCGGCATAATTCGTGCATAAAAATTTCTTGGAGTCCAATTATAATCGATATTGTTCCATTGGCTTGAAAGATTAATTTGTATAAATAAATTGAAATTAAATTGGGATTTACTATCAGTGAAAAAATTGTTTGCTTATTTCTTTTCCTTGAGTTTTTAGCCATTTCTACATAACCCATGCTTAATTATAATATCAATATTTTATGGTTAGCCCATAGTAAATGTCGGAGTAGACCCCTCGTCACGACTTCTTTGAGGTTAGACTAGATACTTACTGGGTACGCATTGATTTACGTACTCATACTACACTTGCTGCACATTTTGTGCAGGTACATATATGTCTAATGGACTTCTGGGCGCAAAGGCGCGGCTATTTCGGGGACTTAGGTGAGTGCATCCCATGTTGCGAGTCCGCAGTGCACAGAGTCTCCATCAGAGTTATTTACACTCTCCTGTCTAATTGTATTCCAGACAAATATGGTATTTTACTATATTTCCTAGTTAATGCTCATGCACTTGTGACACCGGGTTTTGGGGGTGCTTATGGGTTGTTCAATATTGTAGTTGTGAAAACATTATCATTTACTCTGTAAATTTTATCTCTTACTATTTAGTTGAAGGAAATGTGATTTTAAAAATACTAAAATGAGTGATTAAGTTAATCATTTATTGTTGTCTTGCCTGACAGCGGTGTTAGGTGCCATCATGACCTTTAATGAATTTTGGGTCGTGACAACATGGTATCAGAGCATTAGGTTCACTTAGGTCTCACAAATCATAAGCAAGTCTAGTAGAGTCTTGCAGATCGGTACAGAGACGTCTATACTTATCTTCGAGAGGTTACAGGGCTGTTAAGAGGACTTCTATTCTTGATTCCTCATCATGCGATTTGATTCCTTTGAGGATTATTCCTTTATTTCTTTCCTATTCAATCTTATGCGACGTGAAGCGCTTGTTATCAATTGAGAATCGAGGAATTTTAATGGTACTACAGATGTAGTGCAGGATGTTTCTCCCTGCATATTCAATTGGGCTAATGTCGTCTCCTTGCGGAAGGATGTTCTGTCATTTCAGCTCAGTAGCTGTATTTCTGATGGTATTGAGGCTATGCACAGATTGCTATAATGTTCATGAGTTGTTATTGCATAGTATTGATGTGATGGTAGGATGCTTGTCTATGTGTCGGGGCAGTAAATGACTTGAAAGGAGGTTTTTCTCGGTGCATGGAGTAACGAGATTTGGTATTTTTGAGCATGGTAGAATTTTCATCTGTGATGTGGTGTCATCGTCCCTGATTGAATGTGTTAAGTTCGCCAGTATTATAGTCTTCTTCAATTTGCCTTTGGGCCAGGGTGTCGTGAAATGGTGCCGGGGTAGCGGTTGTCAGAGATCGCGGTGTTCAGTGGTTCATGATCGAATCGGTGTTCCTAGTGTTGATTGCTTGAGAAAGATGGTCTTTAGAGAGGTTTAAAGTCGGTAGAGATCTATTGGTTCAAGTGCTACAGAGATGGATTTTGATTTAAGGCAACAACTGGGCAGCGAAGGATGAGGAAGGGCATGTGGGAGGTGTTTTGCGGTGGTTGAATTTCTAGAAGGCCAAGTGTGAGAAACAGAAGCCGAGTAGTTGCTTAAGAGAGAGGGTCTGACCAAAGTGGGAGAGTGGAAGAGTAACATATGGGTTCTGTGGTAGGATAGCTAAATGCCTTGAGGAAAGATTAGAGTGATTTGGGATTCATGGTGGATGGTGACTAGGTCTACGGACTAATTTGGTATATTAGCTACTACACTGAGGAAGATTGGATACGACAGGAGGGAGTTGCTTGATATGAATGGGATGCAACATGACTTCGGATTGGAATGTATTGTCGCACTTTTAGTTGATATCAGTGGAGAATGAACGGATTTGTACAGCTGGTGAATGAGCACGGGCTCAGGATGGGTTACTAATTTCATAGTAATTGTACCTAGTGCAGCGTCGTTGGAAGATGTCGGCATAGAATTTCCACAGGTGGGTTATCTTCTCTCAGAAGATTAGTGATTGCATGGTATTGACGAAGCTTCTACGAAGAATTCTACTGGCTACCCAGTAAGAGGTCGAATACGTGAATGTGGCTAGTGATTCAGAATGTTCACGAAATGTTTAATAGGAAGATTTCGAGAAATTTGGCGAGTCGGTTGGGCGAGATCATGTCAATGAGGAAGAAGGAGTCTTGGTGGGTTCCAGGGTTATGTAATTGTAGCTTCAAGCTAAGTGGGAGAGCACCACCGTCTACGATTGGATTGCATGGTTGTCTACTTGTGATGTTTCTGGTTATCGACATATTGGTGGGTTATTACGACTAAGGAAAGAAAACATCAGTGGTAATTTTAGCAAAGGATTTGGGGAATGTGTGCTATATTTGGCCTTATCGATTCATGTTCAGGCTTTAAGAAGACTTAGGGTTTATGCTTCGTGTAGATGTAATGTAGAAGGAAAGTGATTCAGCCGGGTGCTTCTTTGAGAGGGTGTTCATGGGCTAGCAGAGCCTTGGAGTTGATTATATTAGGGACCAAGTCAGAGTGGGTGACTCTCAACAACGGTCCTAGTGGATTCAAAAATTTAAGTGCGATGCCTAAGGATTTCGAGTTCGTAGTATGGTTAAGTATCGATCTTTTGTAGCTGATTATGAAAGGGGCTTAAGTTTTCTATGTTATCTTCGATCTGCGGTATAGCATTGGAGGAATGGGAGAAAATAACTTCGGATTCAAAGAAGAATTTTTAGAATGGGTGTACCAGTTGAAGATGTGAATGTGCGCACAAGGAGGTTATGAGATGGTTCGTGAGTTTTGAGATGGCGTGGTCTCGTGAAATGGGGTCACTCAGGATGAGTGCGGATTGAGTTCGTTATATTTTGAATGGAGCTATTGTTATTTCTAAGGAAAGTCCAGAGTAAGTTAGAAGAAATTGGTTCGGTTAGCAATGGTTGAATCGGCATGGTGGTGGCAATGATCAGTTCCTTTAGCATGTTAAGTTATGCAGGTGATTTGTGGCGGTATGTGCGAGGCTTGACAACCGCCATAATATGTAGATGGATCCCAGAAGAGTTATGGTGGTTTAGACCACTACTTGAGGATTGTATTTTCTGTGGTTATGGGAATTCAGTCGCGTGTTGTAACGGTTCTCCTGAAGTGAGTTAAGTGAAAGGTTTCTACCTGATGGAGTGTTTATTCTATTAGTGGATCAGGAGTTATGATGGAATTCTTGTACTCTCGTGTATTGGCATGTTAGGTGCAGTGAGCGGCATGGGAATTGGAAGTTGAGGGTCAAGGTTGCAGTTTGGTGTTGACAAGAATGTCACGAGCTCGGATGAGCAGGTTAGGATTCAGATGTTTAGAGTAAGCTGGTATTGTCTTTAGCACTACCTGAGATCGGTGTTCTGTGTAAGAGGCTTGTTGTGCTGATTTGCGGATTCCCGATTTGCTTTACAACATTAGTATGGCCGGTGGTATGGATGTGCGAACTTGTTACCTGGTGCGGAAGGTCGTGGGAGCGTATCCCACGGGAAGATTATATAAGTGTGACATGTATTCACTTAATTGATTAAAGATTAAAACCAAGTATGGAGATTGTGGTACTGTCGCTAATGTGAGAATTTATGCCTGAATGACGCTCTGTTCATTTGGTTGTGAACTATGGAAGTTTGTTTCGGATTTGACGGCTATTCTTGGGTGTCATGGGAAAAAGGTTATTGTGGATCGTGGAAAGTTTATTAGCCCGGTGCGGTACGATCAGAATCGGCTTGAGGTCCGTGGATGGATCTAAAAGTGAATGTGGGCTCTACATCAGGATGGATGTGTTCATTTCAGCATAGCTTTGGTTACGGAGGAGTCTTCGGGCCTTGGATGTTACTTCTGTTGTCAGTAATTCTGTGTAATCTCTATTGTGCCATATGGGTTGTGAGGCGGTTTGATTATTCGCACTTGTATTGAGATCCCGTGTAGTTTGTGGTGTTGTGAGAGCAGGATAGATCTCAAGATGCAGGTCATTTATTGCACCTTAGTTGTGCTTGAGTTTCGTAGCGTATGGCGCTATCCGTCTCCCCAGGAATTGTATTATGCACTTCGCGTGTTTGTGGTTGATATTCGGGTATCTTATAGGTATAAGCATTTTGTCTTGATGGGTACTTACCTATTTATTGTCATGTGTGGATCGGGTGGCACGCCGCCACGGGTATATGGTTGGATCGGGTGGCACGCCGCCACGGGTATGTTGTTTGGATCGGGTTACACGCCGCAACGGTATCATGTGTGGATCGGATTGCACGCTGCAATAGTGAAATGTTGAGCATAGTTTCTTAGATATATTTTATGTGTCCTGTTTCTTGCCTCCAAGAAAGGATCATAGTATTTGATGGCCCTTTTATTCGTTACGCGGTCTGGATAGTTCTTTCTAGGGTTCGTTCTTCCTTATGTATTACATTTGAGTTGGTAGCTTGTTGGTGCATTGTGGCATCATATGAGATCTTGGTCAATGTTTGAGGTGGCTCATTGCCAAGCAGCTTGTACTGAGGGAGATGAGAATATTGAACCTGGGATCAGTGCGATCGGATTTATGTAAGGCATATTAAAGATCAAATATCGTTATGTAGTTCAGGATGAGGTAATGGTTCTTGTCAGGAGGAGAGACTCAATGGTTTGTTGACTCAGCAGGTAGTTATGAATTTCTACATATCTTCTCCATTGTGGCAGAATTGCGAGAGTTGGAAGAGGACTTATATGTATCATGAGGTGTGTTGTGGGCATCAGATTCGTGGAATTTCGACTATTGTTATCGGAGGATGTTATTATGGTCATGTGAATTATGCGGTGCATGGTGTGAATTCAGCAAAGGTATGCAATCATATTTTGGTACAGTATGTAGTGACTGATACATTGTTCGTATGTTGAAAGCAGGCCCGGTGGAGACTTTTGGATGTTGAAATTTGGCTCTAAGGCTTATTTGACTAATTAAAAGGGAGGATCTTCAGACTGGCTCGAGCTAATGTGCTCAACTGGGTTGTGGTAGCACGGGTAGGTGCTCAAGAGGTTAAACAGTGATTTCGGACAACTCCAGAGCAGTTCATAGCACGTTCGAGGATGAGCGTATGTTTAAGTGGGAGAGAATGTAACGACCCGACCGATCGTTTTGAAATCTAGCGCGTCGTTCAGCGGTTTGAGGCCATGAGTAGCTTTACTTTAGGTATTATGACTTGTACGTGTGGTCGAAATTGAATTTTGGGAAGTTCGGAGTCGATTTGGATAGAAAATTCTAATTTCAGAAGCTTTAAGTTGGAGGAATTGATGAAGGTTTGACTTTTAGGTAAATGACCTTGGAATCAGGATTTGAAGGTTCCAACAGATTCGTATGATGATTTTGGACTTGAGCGTATGTCCGGATCGGGTTTTGGATGACCCGGGAGCATTTCGGTGCCTATTATGGAAAGTTGGCATTTTGGAAGAATTTCATGAATTTAGGTTGAAGTCTATTTCAATGTTATTGATGTCCATTTGGGATTTCGAGTCTGGGAATAGCTCTGTATGGTGATTTTGGTCTTAGGAGCGCGTCCGGATGTGGATTTGGAGGTCCGTAGGTCACTTCGGGGTCATTTGGCGAAAGTTGGAAATTTGAAGGTTTTTGGGAAGTTTGACCGGGAGTGGACTTTTTTATATCGGGGTCTGATTCCGATTCCAGAAATTGGAGTAGGTCCATAATGTCAAATGTGACTTGTGTGCAAAATTTGAAATCAATCGGACAGGATTTGATAGGTTTCGGCATCGAATGTAGCAGTTAGAGGTTCTAAAGTTCATTAAGCTTGAATTGGGGTGCGATTCGTGATTTTTGTGTTGTTCGATGTGATTTGAAGGAACGACTAAGTCTGTATTGTGTTTTACGACTTGTTGGTAGGTTTGGTTGAGGTCCTGGGGGCCTCAGGTGGATTTCGAAGGATTAACAGATCGAGTTGTGTTTGGGGGAAATGCTGAGGCTGCTTGTATCTGGTGAATTCGCACCTGCGTGGAAAAGGCCGCAGGTGCGAGCCTGTAGGTGCGGCGATGTCGTCACAGAAGCGACATTTGGACTGAGCTGGGAGGGCTGCATGTGTGAGGATGTTTCCACATCTACGAGCCCACAGATGCGAGGAAAGCTCCGCAAAAGCGGAATGCATGCTGGGCAGCTAGAGTCGCAGAAGCGGAATGTCTCCGCATGTGCGTGATTGCAGGGGCGCGTTTGGCATCGCAGGTGCGGAGCTGTGCTGGATAGAGGGTATGTGCAGGTGCGAGGTTTTGGCTGCACCCGCGAGACCGCAGATGGGGTGAAGCGGCCGCAGTTGCGGTAGTCGGGATGGGCAGTGCCCTCTTTAAAACGAAGGGTTTGGCTCAATTCCACCTCATTTCGTTCAAGGGAGCCAATGTTGGAGCAATTTTGGAGTGCCATCTTCATCAACTATTATGGGGTAAGTGATTTCTTCACATTTTGAGTTAACTACATGGTTTATATATGGATTTAAACATGAAAATTTGTAGAAAATTTGGATTTTGAAGAAAGACCTAGAAATTGGTATTTTTGGATTTTGACCAAGAATTTGGGCATGGAATTTAGAATAAATTATATATTTGAGTTCGTGAGGTTATGGGTAATGTTTATCTTCGAATAATTTCGGAAATCCGGGCATGTGGGCCCGAGGGAATTGTTTAAATTGATTAATTATGGGTATTAGAACACGTTTTGATTTGTTTGCACATCAGTTGCTTAGTTTTGGGCCGTCAAGCTTTGGATTGAGATGTTAGAGTGGCGTCGAAGCCGGCTATGGAACTTCGGAGCAAGGTAAGTCTCTTTTCTAATCTTGTAAGAGGGAATTAACCCCATAGGTGAATTTATTTAATATGTGCTTCTATTTGTGGGGGCTACGTACGCACGAAGTGACGAGAGTCCTTACGAAGCTACTAATTGTACTTATGTCCGGGTAGTCTAGGACCCAAATCATGTTATACTTGCGATGTTTGCACCCTACTTGTTAATTTAACTGTTTAAAACATATTGGAACTTGATAAAGGAATTGTAAAAGGTTAAACTTCATTTACTTGAGTTTTGGACGGGTCACATGACCATTAATGAGAATTGATATTTCATTGAATATTAACCCTTAATAAATCTTGAATCAGTTGTTTTAATGTATTTTCTATTCTTGTGGAGCGGGCCGAACGCCTCGGTAGCAGATAGATGCATCTATGGTTCGTGTCGTTCGACCCTCGGCAGTCCACAGTTTATATTTATATGTTGTATCGGGCCATACGACCTCGGCATAATTCGTGCATAAATATTTCTTGGAGTCCAATTATAATCGATATTGTTCCATTGGCTTGAAAGATTAATTTGTATAAATAAATTGAAATTAAATTGGGATTTACTATCAGTGAAAAAATTATTTGCTTATTTCTTTTCCTTGAGTTTTTAGCCATTTCTACATAACCCATGCTTAATTATAATATCGATATTTTATGGTTAACCCATAGTAAATGTCGGAGTCGACCCCTCGTCACGACTTCTTTGAGGTTAGACTAGATACTTACTGGGTACGCATTGATTTACGTACTCATACTACACTTGCTGCACATTTTGTGCAGGTACATATATGTCTAATGGACTTCTGGGCGCAGAGGCACGGCTATTGCGGGGAGTTAGATGAGCTGCATCCCATGTTGCGAGTCCGCAACACATAGAGTCTCCATCAGAGTTATTTACACTCTCCTATCTAATTGTATTCCAGACAAATGTGGTATTTTACTATATTTCCTAGTTAATGCTCATGCACTTGTAACATCGGGTTTTGAGGGTGCTTATAGGTTGTTCAGTATTGTAGTTGTGAAAACATTATCATTTACTCTGTAAATTTTATCTCTTACTATTTAATTGAAGGAAATTATGATTTCAAAAATTCTAAAATGAGTAATTAAGTTAATCATTTATTGTTGGCTTGCCTGACAGCGGTGTTAGGCGTCATCATGACCTTTAATGGATTTTGGGTCGTGACAAGTTTTCAGAGGGAATTCACGGGAAAACTTGTGGTAAGTCACATGTGATCATTGTTAGTCAATAATATTGGATTATCATTGAGTATTTCTACTAGATTACGTGTTTTTGAGGTGAAATTAGAAGATTTGGGCCTAGAGATTTCAAAATAAGAATTTAAGAATTGGGTCGAGTTGATGTTGGAATTTGGTAAAATTTATATGGTTAGACTCGTGGATGAATGAGTTTTCGGATTTTGTAACTTTTATTGGGTTTCGAGACGTGGGCCCCACGGGTGATGTTTGAGTTAAATTTCGGATTTTGTTGGAAAATTAATATTTTCATATGAAATTAATTCCTATAATTTGTATTGACTGAATTGAATTAATTATGACAAGATTCGAGGCGTTTGGAGACCGATTCGCGTGGAAAAGGCATAACAGAGTAAGGAATTACATGGTTTGAGGTAAGTAACAGTTCTAAATTTGGTCATGAGGGTATGAACCCCGAATTTTTGTGATATGTAATTGGTTTGAGGTGACGCACATGCTAGGTGACAGGCGTGTGGGCGTGCACCGTAGGAATTGTGACTTGATAAACTCCATGGAACTGTGTGGTTGAATAATCTGTTGATATTCGTACTTTTTCTATGTATTAGAGAAATGAACTATAAATCATGTTTATAATATGTGTTGACACGGTAGGGACCCACAGAGATCGTGTACATGTTGAATTATCTGCTAAATTGTTGTTTTGCACTCAGTCACAGTTTTACTTGCACATTACATCTCAGTCTCTATTGTTCATTATTGATGCATCATATCATTGATGTTTGGGCTGCTTATCATGATTTCTGAGAGCCCGAGAGACTGGAGAGGTTGATGACTGAGTAAGGCCGAAGGCCTGATTGTGAGGATATTTATGGGATCGGGCTACACGCCGCAGCATGTTTCATTGATTTATGCCATGATTGGCTTGTTATAGCGCTTGGGCTGAAGGAGCCCCTCCGGAGCCTGTACACACCCCCAGTGAGTGCAGGTACCTACTGAGTACGAGTGTCGAGTGCGAGTACCGAGTGCTGAGTACTAAGTGACTGAGAGGAATGACTGACTGTGTGGAAAGAGTGATTGTGAGGTTGGAGTGAATGGGATGATTGAGTGACTATTGCTCTGAGAGGATGCATTGATTTCATTATTGCTGCACTTCAGTTGTCATATATCACTGTTTTGGAAATTTCTGAAAGACATTATCTTCTGTTTCAGTCGAATTTGATATGAAATTACTATTTGAGTTTTAAATGTTGAACTTGAAAGCATGCCTACCTTCTTATGTTGGAAATTACTGTAATTGGACTTAGTTGTAAAGCTCGTCACTATGTTCACTTCTTTATTTAGTATTGTTACTTACTGAGTTGGTTGTACTCATACTACACCATGTACTTCGTGTGCAGATCCAGGTGTTTCCGGACACATTGGGTGTTGATTCCTTCGCACAGTTGATTTTTCAGAGATTCCGAGGTAGCTGCCATATTTCGCAGACCTTGTCTCTCCTTCCCTACCTTCTTGTTTTAGTATTTAGTCTCAGACTATTATAGACTGTGTTTTCCAGACTTGTGATGTATAGATGCTCAGGTACTCTGTAATACCCCGATAGTTGGGAAATTCTACGTTATGTTTTGGGTTTTCTATCCCGTTTATGAGAACTTTTGCTATTAAATCTCTTTTAATTAATTCTTGTTAAAAGTGTAGGGAATTATTTGTGAGAAGTTGGCTTGCCTAGTACCACGTTAGGCGCCATCACGACAAGCTAGGATTTTGAGTCGTGACAAGTTGATATCAGAGCCTAGGTTACATAGGTCTCACGAGTCATGAGCAAGTTTAGTAGTCTTCCGGATCAGTACGGAGACGTCTGTACTTATCTTTGAGAGGCTGCCAAACCCTTAGGAAAATTTCACGTTCTTATATTCTATCGTGCGAATTTGTTGATTCCGGAAACTAAATTTCTGTTATTCTATTCTCTCACAGATGGTGAGGACACGTACTACCGAATCGGACAATCAGCCACCAGTGCCACCAGTTAGGGCCGCGAAAGGCCGGGACCGTGGTACAGGTCGGGGCCGAGGTAGAGGTCGAGGTGTAGCTCGTACAGCAGTTGGAGCAGCACCGTAGCACCACCAGTAACAGATTCCAGATATAGTTAAGCTGGAAGGGACCAGCTCTGGCACCAGCTGTGCCCATTGTGATTCTAGGCCTTCAGGAGGCTTTGTCCAAGATATTAACAATTTGCACTGGCCTTTCTCAGGTGGTTTCGGCTCAGGCCGCACCAGCCACTTTTCAAGCCGGGGGAGGCACTCATACTCCCGTACTCCAGAGCAGGTAGTGCAGGGACTTCAGATACCAGGGGAACTACCAGCCCAGCCGGCTGCAGCTGCTCAGGCCCCGGTAGTGCCCGTTATGGCACATGATGAGCAGAGGAGATTTGCGAGATTTGGGAGGCTTCGACCTCCATCATTTAGCGGTGCTGAGTCAGAAGATGCTCAGGGTTTTCTGGATAAGTGCCAGCGGATGCTTCAGATAACGGGTATTCTAGAGACCAGTGGGGTCTCGTTCACTACTTTTCAATTTTTTGGGGATGCCTTCATATGGTGGGAGGCTTATGAGAGGCGCAGGCCGGTCGGTGCAGTGCCACTTACATGGCAGAAGTTCTCTGTTCTCTTTGTGGAGAAGTTCATGCCGCAGTCTCGCAGGGAGGAGCTGTGCAAACAGTTTGAGCAGTTTCGGCAGGATGGCATGTCTGTGACCCAGTACGCGATGAGGTTTTCTAAGTTGGCTCGTCACGAAGTTTGGTTGGTTCCCACTGATAGGGAGAGGATTAGGAGGTTCATTGATGACCTCACATACTCGCTGCGATTACTTATGACTCAAGAATGAGTATCTGGTGCTACTTTTGACGAGGTGGTTGACATTGCTCGGCAGATAGAGATGGTCCATAGCCGGGAGCGAGGAGAGAGGGAGACCAAGAGGCCTCGTGGATCGAGTGGTTTTAGCGGTATTCCTTCAGGGGGAATTATTACCACGGCAGGGGTCGTCCTTACAGACACGCTCAGATAGGTCGTCTCTCAGTGCCCTTCTAGCCCAGAGTTTGTCCTGTGCTCCTTCAGTTCAGGGTTCATTTGCGCAAGGTGCTTCTAGCAGTTATTCTGGTTCTCGGGGCCCGATTCAGTCCTCAACACCGCTAGTACCGGGGAGTTACTTTGAGTGCGGGGAGTTTGGGCATATGTGGAGGCAGTGTCCTCGTCTTCCGAGAGGTCCAGTGCAGCAGAGGAGTCAGATTATGACTTTAGCACTTGTTACTTCGCCAACCGCCCAGCCAACTCGGGGTGGGGCTCAGTCAGCTAGGGGTCGCCCAAGAGGGGGAGGCCAATCAAGTGGCAGTCAAGCCCGATTCTATGCTTTTCCTGCCAGGCCAGATGTCGTTGCCTCAGATGCAGTGATCACATGTATTTTCTCAGTGTGCCATAAGGAAGCTTCTATATTATTTGACCCTGGTTCTACTTACTCATATGTATCATCGTACTTTACTCATTATCTAGATATGCCTCGTGAGTACTTAGTTTCACCTGTTCGTGTATCTACGCCGGGGGGCGACGCTATTACTGTGGACCATATGTGTCGGTCGTGTGTGGTAACTATTGGGGGATTGGAGACTAGAGTTAATAGTTTAGTGCTCAGTATGGTTGATTTTGATGTAATCTTGGGTATGGATTGGTTGTCTCCATGTCATGCTATTCTGGACTATCACGCAAAAACCGTGACGTTTGCGATGCCGGGGTTGCCGAAGTCGAATTGAGAGGTTCTCTAGATTATATTCCCAGCATGGTAATTTGTTATTTGAAGGCCAAAGATGGTTGGGAAGGGGTGCTTGTCATATTTGGCCTTTGTAAGAGATGTTGGTGCAGATACTCCTACTATTGATTCAGTACCGGTAGTGCGAGACTTTCCGGATGTATTTTCTGCAGACCTTCCGGGTATGCCGCCCGACAGAGATTGATTTCGGCATTTACTTGGTGCCGGGCACTCAGCCCATTTCTATTCCTCTGTATCGTATGACACCAGCTGAATTGAAAGAATTGAAAGAGCAACTTTAGGAACTTCTTGATAAGGGGTTTATTAGGCCTAGTGTATTACCTTGGGGTGCCTTGGTTCTGTTTTTGAAAACAAAGATGGTACTATGCGGATGTGCATCAATTACAGGCAGTTGAACAAAGTTACAATCAAGAACAAGTATTCTTTGCAGCGTATTGATGATTTATTTGACCAGCTTCAGGGAGCGAGGGTATTCTCCAAAATTGATTTGAGATCTGGGTATCACCAGTTAAAAATTCGAGATTCAGATATTCTAAAGATGGCATTCAAGACTCGTTATGGTCACTATGAATTTCTCGTGATGTCTTTTGGGCTGACCAACAACCCATCAGCATTTATGGACTTAATGAATAGTGTATTCCAGCCGTATCTTGATTCATTTGTCGTGGTATATATTGATGATATTCTGGTGTACTCACGTAGTCAGGAGGAGCATGCACATCACTTGTGTATTGTATTACAAAGGCTAAGAGAGGAGAGACTTTATGCCAAATTCTCTAAGTGTGAGTTCTGGCTTAGTTCGGTGGCATTCTTAGGGCACATAGTGTCTAGTGAAGGAATTAAGATGGATCCAAAGAAGATAGAGGCAGTTCAAAGTTGGCCCAGGCCATCTTCAGTTACTGAGATTTAGGGTTTTCTCGGCTTGGCCGGTTATTATCGTCGCTTCGTGGAGGGTTTCTCATCTATTGTGACACCTATGACTAAATTGACCAAGAAAGGTGCTCCGTTCAGATGGTTGGATCAGTGTGAAGAGAGCTTTCAGAAGCTCAAGACAGCTAAGACTATAGCCCCAGTATTGGTGTTTCCTACAGGTTCAGGGTCTTATACTGTGTATTGTGACGCGTCGCGTATTGGTCTCGGTGTAGTGCTGATGCAAGACGGTAGGGTGATTGCCTATGCATCCAGACAGTTAAAGGTACATGAGAAGAATTATCAGGTCCACGACATTGATTTAAAAGCTATTGTTCATGCCTTAAAGATTTGGCGGCATTATTTGTACGGTGTCCATTGTGAGGTTTATACCGATCACCGGAGTCTACAGCATCTGTTTAAACAGAAAGATCTTAATTTGTGGCAGTGAAGGTGGTTAAAGTTGCTTAAGGATTATGGTATCACCATTCTTTATCATCCCGGAAAGGCCAATGTGGTGGCCAATGCCTTGAGTCATAAGGCAAAGAGTTTGGGCAGCTTAGCATACTTACCGATAGCAGAAAGGCCTTTAGCCTTGGATGTTCAGGCCTTGGCCAACCAGTTTGTTAGATTGGACATTTCCGAGCCGAGCTGAGTTTTGTCTTGTGTGGTTTCTCAGTCTTCTCTTTATGATCGTATCAATGAACGTCAGAATGATGACCCCCATCTGCTTTTCCTTAAGGACACGGTTCAGCACGGTGATGCCAAGGAAGTCACTATTGGTGATGACTGTGTATTACGGATGCAGGGCAGGCTATATGTGCCTAATGTAGATGGTTTATGTGAGTTGATTCTCCAGGAGGCTCACAGTTCGCGGTACTCCATTCATCCAGGTGCCGCGAAGATGTATCATAATTTGAGGCAGCACTATTGGTGGAAGTGAATGAAGAAAGATATAGTTGGGTTTGTAGCTCGGTGTTTAAATTGTTAATAGGTGAAGTACGAGCATTAGAGACCGGGCGGATTACTTCAGAGATTTGAAATTCCAGAGTGGAATTGGGAGCGTATTACCATGGACTTCGTAGTTGGGCTCCCATGGACTTTGAGGAAGTTTGATGTTGTTTGTGTGATTATAGGTAGGTTGACCAAGTCCGCGCATTTTATTCCAGTTGGTACTACTTATTATTCGAAGCGGTTGGCTAAGATTTATATCTGCGAGATTGTTCGCCTACACGGTGTGCTAGTGTCTATCATTTCGGATCGGGGCACGTAGTTTACATTACTATTTGGAGAGCAGTGCAGCGAGAATTAGGTACACAGGTTCAGTTGAGTACAACATTTCATCCACAGATGGATGTGCAGTCCGAGCGCACTATTCAGATATTAGAGGATATGCTACGCATTTGTGTCATTGATTTTGGGGGTCCTTGGGATCAGTTTCTGCCACTCGCGGAGTTTGCTTACAATAACAGCTACCAATCGAGCATTCAGATGGCTCCGTATGAGGCTTTATATGGGAGACAGTGTCAGTCTTCGGTGGGTTGGTTTGAACCGGGTGCGGCTAGGCTATTGATTACTGATTTGGTACAAGATGCTTTGGAAAAGGTTAAATTGATTCAGGATCGACTTCGCACGGCGCAGTCTAGACAGAAGAGTTATGCCGATCAGAAGGTCCGTGAAGTTTCTTAAATGGTTGGGGAGAAGGTTCTGCTCAGGGTTTCACCCATGAAAGGTGTGTTGAGATTAGGGAAGAAGGTCAAGTTGAGTCCTAGATATATTGGGCCTTTTGAAATACTTACGAAGATTGGAGAGGTGGCTTATGAACTTGCGTTGTCGCCTAGTCTATCGGGTGTTCATCCAGTGTTTCATGTATCTATGCTCCAGAAGTATGTCGGGGATCCGTCTTATGTTTTGGATTTCAGTACAGTACAGTTGGATGGTAATTGACGTATGATGTGGAGCCGGTGACCATTTTAGACTGGCAGGTTCGAAAGCTGAGATCAAAGAACATAGCTTCAGTAAAAGTGCAGTGGAGAGGCCAGCCAGTCGGAGAAGCTACCTAGGAGATTGAGCGGGAGTTGCGGAGCAAATATCAACACCTATTTGAGGCTCCAAGTATGATTCTAAACCCATTCGAGGACGAACATTTGTTTAAGAGGGGGAGAATGTAACGACCCGATCGGTCGTTTTGAGTTACAGCCCCGTTCCCCAATTTACTGCTCAATTTGTGCTTTACAGTTGTTATGAGACTTGCCGGGGTAATTGTTCAGGTCCGGTGAGGTTTTGAAATAAATTGAGACACTTGGTCTCCAAAATGAAAACATAAGTTGAAAAGGTTGACCGGATATTGGTTTATGTGTAAACGACCCCGTAATAGAATTTTGATGATTTCAATAGCTCCGTATATTGATTTTGGTCTTAGGAGCGTGTCCGGAAAATTATTTGGAAGACCGTAGTTAAATTAGACTTGAAATGGCTAAAATAAAAATTTAAGTTTGGAAGTTTGACGGAGGAGTTGACTTTTTGATATCGGGGTCGGAATATGATTCTGAAAATTAGAATAGGTCCGTTGTGTCATTTGTGACTTTTGCAAAACTTTTGAGGTCAATCGGACTTGATTTGATAGGTTTCGGCATCGAATGTAGAAGTTGAAATTCTTATTTTCATTAAGCTTGAATTGGGGTATGATTCGTGGTTTTAGCATTGTTTAATGTGATTTGAAGTTTCAACTAAGTTTGTATGATGTTTTAGAACTTGTTGGTATGTTTGGTTGAGGTCCCGGGGGCCTCGGGTGTATTTCGGATGGTTAACGGATCGAAATTTGGACTTAAGGAAAAATCTAAAATTTTTTGCCTTCTGGTGTAATCGCACCTGCAGACATTTTCTCGTAGGTGCGAGCTGGGAAAGCGCAGAAGCGAGGAGGGGCTGGCAAGGCAGTGTGCGCAGGTGCTGAGATTTCACCGCATCTGCGAAGCCACAGAAGCGGCTTTGTGATAGCAGAAGCGGAACACAGAGGGGAGGCTCCATCGCAGAAGCGGATAGTGAGCCGGACCGCATGTGGAGACTTCAAGGTATATCTTCCAGCGTTCACAGACCTCGGAGTCCCCCTCTATCCTTATTATGTTGTTTTCCTTATTCTCCTTGGACTCTGATGTATAAAGACACTTAGTATTTCTTTTAGAAGCTTATGATTTATTTTCACCGGGTTTTGGGAGTTGAAATTATGGATTTGCAGTTTTATATTTATATATCATGTGTTGAGATTGGAGTTCAGTTTATTATTCATTTATTTCCGCAATTTATTAGGCTTACCTAGTCGTAGAGACTAGGCGCCATCACGATGTCCTACGGAGGGAAAACAAATAGGGTCATGACAAGTTGGTATCAGAGCTCTAGGTTCATAGGTGTTATGAGTTACAAGTAGGTTTAGTAGAGTCTCGGGGATTGGTACAGAGACGTCCGTACTTATCTTCGGGAGGCTATGGAACTGTTAGGAAAAGTTTCACTTTCTTTGATTCCTTATCGTGCGAGATTTTTACTCCGGACTCTAAACTTCTGTCTTTCTATTCTCTCACAGATGGTGAGGACACGTACAGCTGGATCGATTGATTAGACACTCGTGGCCCCTGCTAGAGCCGTGAGAGACCGGGGTCGGGGTAGAGGCCGAGGACGTCCACGTGGTGCAGCCAGAGCACCCGCACGAGCTGCTACAGAGGAGCCACTAGTAGCTCCAGTTGGAGGGCAGGCACCTGAGACGCCTGTTATTACACCATCTCTCCAGGAGACTCTTGCCCAGTTCCTGAGCATGTTCAGTACCTTGGATCA
This sequence comes from Nicotiana otophora, assembly GCA_000715115.1. Taxonomy (NCBI): domain Eukaryota; kingdom Viridiplantae; phylum Streptophyta; class Magnoliopsida; order Solanales; family Solanaceae; genus Nicotiana; species Nicotiana otophora. The sequence goes on along the minus strand of AWOL01S0022357.1, from coordinate 27,052 downwards.
GGCAGGATTGATACCCATTGCTCCTATCACATCTTAGGCCAGGGGAGGAGCACAGACTCCCATCGCCGGTACCCCAGAGCAGTGGGTTTAGGCAGATCACAATCTAGAGATTATACCGATGTAGCTGGTAGTCCCAGTTCAGCCCGAGGTTAGGGCAGCAGCTTCTGAGGCAGAGCAACTCAGGCTCGAGAGGTACAAGAAGTACCACCCACCTACTTTCAGTAGCTTGGTGTCAGAGGATGCCCGGGTTTTTATTGAGGAGTGCCACTGTATGCTCCATATTATGGGTGTTGTGGAGACTAGTGAGGTTTCTTTCACTACATTCGAGCTTATAGGAGCGGCCTACCAGTTCTGGCGCGCATACGAGTTGGATTGTCCGGCTGAGGCAGCTTCACTCACCTGGACTCAGTTCTTAGATATGTTCCTGAGGGAGTATGTTCCTCAGAGTCTCAAAGATGCTTGGCGTGCAGAGTTTGAGCAGTTGTGCTAGGGTCATACCACCATGTCAGAGCATACGGTCTGATTCAGTGATTTGGCTAGGCATGCACCAGCCTTGGTTGCTACTGTTCGAGAGCGGGTTTGTCGGTTTATTGAAAGGCTTAACCCTAGCATCAGATTGAGCATGGAGCGAGAGTTGGAGATGGATATTGTGTATCAGCATGTAGTGGGGATTTCTAGGAGGTTAAAGGGCATGCTGACTTGGGATAGAGAGGAGAGAGAGGCCAAGAGGTCTCGAGAGTCTGGCACTTACAGTGGTACTCGTGCCCCAACGGTAACTCGTCATGGCAGGGGTTATATGGGTCGCCATGTTCATTCAGCACTTCCAGCCGCCAGCGATGCTCCGGCCACTATAATCTCAGCCAAACCCACACCACAATTAAGTAGTGAGGTGGTCGATGCAATAATAAACCCAACGAAGGTCGGGATCGAATCCACATGGAGTTAGAATATGGGATTAGGTGTATATCTAAGTTAATTGCAAGTTCTGGCTCCAATTACACTTCCACAAACGTGATTGGTGTTCTACTTCTACTTTACTCTATTGTTTGCAAGTATAAAACTAAGGACAATATTTTTGGTTGAGTTTTTCAAATGATTAAAAGGGACTAGGGTCGTGACTTCTACCTAGGTGGTCATCTAATGGGTTGTAAACTCCAGGACAAATTTGATTAATTGGGGTCGTGATGTAGCAATCACATCCGGGTACTCACTCTATACCTCTCGGTAGTTTGAGTGATTTTGCCCAATTTTGCTTTCTCAATCCAATTGGGTATTTGTACAATATAAGTGATATTAGCTCAAGTCGGGTATTACTATATCTAGGTTTAACTCTTTAATTGGGGCTATCAGTTTCTTGAGTTCACCCCAATTACTTGTTAGCCAAGTTTTTCTAGACTTAGTCTCTCTTTCTCAAGTAGAGGCTAAGTTAAATAGGCATGAATCAATGTTTTCAACCATTGATTCTAGGGTTCAATCATGAACAAGGCTAAATATCACTAACCCAATCAAAAATAAGCCCTAAATTAAACATCCATCAAATACCCACACTAGGGTTGGATCACAACCCTAGCTAAAGATTTAGCTACTCATGAAAAGTACATAAATCAAAGAAGAAATTAAGATAGAATGCATATTAATTGATTAGGGAAAGAAAATCTAATGTATAGATGTTAATCTAGTACAAAAATCCTCAAAATAGCAAAGAACGGCTCAGGTGCTCTTCTCCAGCGTCACTCTTCCTAAAAATCACAAAATGTTCTATTTATACTAAGCTGAAAATATCTGACAAAATTGCCCCTGCGGAGGTTGTGCGCACGCATATATCTGGTGCGGTCCGCACATTGAGCTTCTATGGCCGCACAATTATTGTGCGGTCTGCATTCTTGGAATATTTGGGCTTGGAATTTCGGGGCTTCTGCGGTCTGCATAAAAACGAGTGCAGTCGCGCTTCTGATTGTGCGACTGCATAAAAATGATGCGGTCCGCACTCCTTGATTTTGAACTTGAATCCTGCTCTCTGATTCTTCACTCCTGCGGACCGCATAATAGTGAGTGCGACCGCACTTGATATTCTGCGGCCGCACAATTTTGGTGCGGTCCGCACTCCTTCAGCTTGCCCAAATACCATTCTCTGAATCTCCTTTTTGCGGCCGCACTGCTGACCTTTTTGCCCTGTTTTGGTTCTTGTTCACTTTTGACTCCTTTATGAGTTGATTTTGACTTCTTTGGCTCATATCCCAATATTCCTCAAAGTTAGCACATTTTGTTAGTTTCCGGGAATGCCTTTAAGGATTTTTGAGCTAAATCGCAAGTAAAAGAGAGCAAATAATTGGTCAAAATCCCTACTTATCACACTACTAGGCCCCATGATCCTTATTATACATAGCCAGTGTCTAGTGTGCCTCATGCACGGGGTTCTTCCAGTGGTCAGTCCAGTCGATCAGGCTCGAGCCAGTCACAGCAGCCACGTCCTCTGAGAGCTTGTTTTTAGTGTGGTGACACTCGTCATTTGGTGAGGGATTGCCCCAGATTCAGGAGGGCTGCACCTCCACAGATTTCTCAGGCACCGCGTGCTCCACCGGGTCCTAAGGCTATGATTACAGCACCAGCTACCACCCCACTTGCACAACTAGCTAGAGGTAGAGGTCACCCTAGAAGGGGAGGCCAGGCCAGATATTATGCCCTTTCTGCTAGGACGGAGGCAGTCGCCCTATCATGCTATCCTCGATTGTCATTCCAATATGGTGACATTGGCTATGCCATGTCTACCACGGCTAGAGTGGACAGGTACCTTGGATCATATTCCTAGCAGGGTTGTTTTATTTCTTAAATCTCAGTGAATGGTTGAGAGAGGGGTGTGATGCTTATTTGGCCTATGTGATAGATGTTAGTGTTGATACTCCTACCGTGGAGTCAAGTTTCGGTGGTGAGGGATTTTGCAAACGTATTTCCGGCACAACTTCTGGGCATGTCGCCTGACAGGGATATTGACTTTGGCATTGATTTGTCACCGGGCACTTAGTCCATTTCTATTCTACCTTATCAGATGGCCCCGGTAGATTTGAAAGAGTTAAAGGAATAGTTGTAAGAGTTGCTCAATAAGGGCTTCATTCGGCCTAGTGTATCGCCTTGGGGTGCTCCTGTCTTGTTTGTGAAGAAGAAGGATGGTTCTATGCGACTATGTATCGACTATCTACAGTTGAACAAGGTTATAGTGAAGAACATGTATCCATTACCGCGTATTGATGACCTATTTGATCAGCTTTAGAGTGCCAGAGTATTCTCTAAGATCGACTTGCATTCAGGCTATCATCAGTTGAAGATCCGGGAGTCGGATATCCCGAAGACTGCTTTCATGGCTCGGTATGGTCATTACGAGTACCTTGTGATATTATTTGGGCTGACCAATGCCCCAACAACATTCATGCACTTGATGAACAATGTATTTCAGCCCTATCTTGACTTTTGCATCATTGTGTTTATTGACGACATTCTGGTGTACTCCCGGAGTCGGGAGGATCATGAGTAGCACCTGAGGACTGTGCTTCAGACCTTGAGAGAGAAGAAGTTATATGAAAAATTTTCGAAGTGTGAATTCTGGCTAGATTCGGTGGAAATTTTGGGCCATGTAGTATCGAGTGAGGGGATCAAGGTAGACCCGAAGAAGATTGAAGTAGTGTAGAGTTGGCCCAGACCGTCCTCAACTACGGAGATCCGGAGTTTTCTTGGCTTGGTGGGGTATTACCGTCGATTTGTAGAGGGTTTCTCGTCTGTTGCATCACCTATGACCAGATTGACCCAGAAGGGTGCTCCGTTCAGGTGGACCGAGAAGTGTGAGGAGAGCTTTCAAAAGCTCAAGACTACTTTGACTACAGCCCCAATTTTAGTGTTTCCTACTGGATCGGGGTCCTATACGATGTATTGTGATGCGTCGCACATTGGTCTCGGTGCGGTGTTGATGCAGGATGGTAGGGTGATTGCCTACGCGTCCAGATAGTTGAAGGTGCATGAAAAGAACTATCATGTCCAAGACCTCGAGTTAGCAGCTATTGTTCATGTCTTGAAGATCTGGCGACACTATTTGTATGGTGTTCCTTGTGAGGTTTTTACTGATCACCGGAGTCTACAAAATCTGTTTAAATAGAAGGATCTTAACTTGCATCAACGGAGATGGTTGGAGTTGCTTAAGGATTATGACATCACTATTCTCTATTATCCCGGGAAGGCCAATGTGGTGGTCGATGCCTTGAGTCGTAAGGCGGAGAGTTTGGGCAGTTTAGCATATCTACCAGTAGCAAAAAGGCCTTTAGCCATGGATGTTCAGGCCTTAGCCAACCAGTTTGTCAGATTGGATGTTTCCGGGCCGTGCAGAAGTTTGGCCTGTATGGTTTCTCAGTCTTCTCTTTATGATCGTATCAAGGAGCGTCAGTATGATGACCCCCATCTTCTTGTCCTTAAGGACATGGTTCAGCACGGTGATGCCAAGGAGGTCACTATTGGAGATGATGGTGTGTTACGGATGCAGGTCAGGCTATGTGTGCCTAATGTAGATGGTTTGCGTGATTTGATCCTCCAAGAGGCTCACAGTTTGCGGTACTCCATTCACCCAGGTTCCGCGAAGATGTATCAGGATTTGAGATAGCACTATTAGAGGAGGTGGATGAAGAAGGATATAGTGGAATATGTAGCTCGTTGCCTAAATTGTCACCAGGTGCAGTATGAGCATCAGCAACCGGGTGGATTGCTTCAAAAGATAGAGATTCCATAGTGGAAATGGGAGCGGAGCACTATAGTTTTTGTTGTTGGGCTCCCATGGACTCAGAGGAAGTTCGATGTGGTTTGGGTGATTGTGGATAGACTGACCAAGTCAGCTCATTTCGTTCATATGGTTACTACCTACTCTTCGGAGCAGCTGCTCAGATTTACATTCGCGAGATCGTCAGACTTCATGGTGTCCCGGTATCTATCATCTCTGACCGGGATACGCAATTTACATCACGGTTCTGGAGAGCCATACAATGTGAGTTAGGTACTCGTGTGGAGTTGAGCACAATATTTCACCCTCAGACGGACGGACAGTCCGAACGCACTATTTAGATATTGGAGGATATGCTTCGTGCATGTGTGATTGATTTTGGGGGTGCTTGGGATCAATTATTGCCACTTACAGAGTTTTCCTACAATAACAGTTATCAGTCGAACATTCACATGGCACCGTATGAGGCTTTGTATGGTAGATGGTACTGGTCTCCAGTGGGTTGGTATGAGCCGGGTGAGGCTAGGCTATCGGGTACAGACTTCGTTCAGGATGCCTTGGAGAAAGTTAAATTGATTCAGGATCGACTTCGTACAGCCCAGTCCAGGCAGAAGAGTTATGCGGATCGAAAGGTTCGCCGACGTTGTATTCATGGTTGGAGAGCGGGTCTTGCTCCAGGTTTCTCCCATGAAGGGTGTGATGAGGTTCGAAAAGAAGGGCAAGTTGAGCCCTAGGTATATCGGACCTTTTGATATCCTTGAAAGGGTTAGAGATGTGGCTTATAGACTTGCACTACCACCTAGTCTCTCTGTAGTTCATCCACTATTTCATGTTTCCATGCTCCTGAAGTATCACGACGATCTGTCTCATGTGTTAGACTTCATCTCAGTCCAGTTGGACAAGGATCTATCTTATGTTGAGGAGCCAGTGGCCATTTTGGATAGGCAGGTTTGAAAGTTGAGGTCGAAGAGCATCGCTTCTGTGAAGGTTCGGTGGAGGGGTCATCCAGTCGAGGAGGTGACTTGGGAGACCGAGCATGATATACGCAGTTGTAGTCCTCATCTTTTCACCATTTCAGGTATTTCTCTATACTCGTTCGAGGATGAACATATGTTTTAAGAGAGGGAGGATGTAATGACCCGGCCGGTCGTTTCGAGGAAATAAGCCTTGAACCCCTATTTACTGTTCCCTCTATTTCATTTTTAGGTTTTGTGACTTGCTAGGAGGATTTGTTTTGGTTTCAGAGTGAAATGGAACACATAGTCCCTAAAATAGAAGTTTAAGTCGTAGGAATCAATCGTAGTTCAAACTGTGTGAAGACGACTTCGGAATGGATTTTCAATAGTTCCAATAGTTCCATAGGGTGATTTGTATTTAGGAGCGTGTTCGGATATAGAATCGGAGGTCCGTAGGTCATTTTAGCATTAATTGGCGAAAGTTGGAAATTTGATGAATTTTGGAAAGTTTGACCAGGAATGGACATTTTGATATTGGGGTCGAATTCCAATTTCGGAAGTTGGAATAGGTCCGTAATGTCAATTATGACTTGTGTGCAAAATGTGAGGTCAGTCGGACTTGATTTGATAGGTTTCGGCGTCGGATGTTGAAGTTTGAAACTTTAAAGTTCATTAGGCTTGAATCGATGTGTAATTCGTGTTTTAGCGTTGTTTGATGTGATTTAAAGGCTCGACTAAGTTCGTGTGATGTTTTAGGACTGGTGGGTATATTTGGTTGAGGCCCCAGGGGCTTCGGGTGAGTTTCGGATGGTTAGCGGATCATTTATGGACTTACAGGATTTTCTGGTGCTGGGCTGGTTCTGGTGTAATCGTGCCTGTGCAAGGCTGACCGCAGGTGCGAGCAAAGGGGTGCAGGTGCAGGGCTAGGTGAATTGTCCAGTGGTCGCAAGTGCGGTGTGAGGGCCGCAGAAGCGGAATCGCTTATGCGGAAGATCGATCGCAGAAGCGGACGGGTGCTAAGGGAGGCCTGTCAGCAGAAGCGGACGTATTGGCGCAGATGCGCACCCGCAGAACCAGGATTTGGACTGCAGGAGTGGGATTTGGACTGCAGGAACCGCAGATCGGGTATTGTGTCACTTCTGCGAGGCCGCAGATGCGACTAAGTGACCGCAGAAGCAGAAATGCTAGACATAACACTTAAATGCAAAGGTTCGCGATATTTGCTCATTTTAGACATTTTGAGCTCGGGTTTGGTGATTTCTTGAGAGCATTTTCGAGGGATTTCTTGAGGTAAGTCCCTTGTACATATTTTGATCAATAATCCTGCTTCCTCATTTATTTTCCCACCTAGTTAGCGTGTATTTAAGGTGAAATTTGGGAGTTTGAGGCTAGGGATTTGGGGAGTGTAATTTGAGGATTGGAGGGTCGAGTTGGTGTCGGATTTTGGTAATTTTGGTATGGGTGAACTCGATATCTAATTGGTGTTCATATTTTGTGACTTTTATCCCAATTCTGAGACGTGGGCCTGGGTCGACATTTTGGGGTTATTTTTTAATTCTTTGCTAAAGTCATAAATTTATGATTTAAATTAGTTCCTTGTAGTTTTATTCATCATATGTAATTGCTTTTGGCTAGATTTGGTTCATTCAGAGTTGGAAAATCGAGGAAAGGCATTCTTACTGATTGATTGAGCGAAATTTGAGGTAAGTGACTTGTCTAACCTTGTGTGGGGGAAATCCCCTTAGGATTTGGTAATGTTGTAAACATTTGTGATATGTGAGCGCTGTTTACGCAAGGTGACGAGTGCGTACATGGGCTGATTATGGAATATTCGGTTCTTGCTGATTTGTCATCTTTTAAAATACATTAACTGAGTTGTCTTCTTTTAAAATACATTAATTGAGTTACCTTATCATATGTAGTGATCATGTTTAGCCTAGTACCGCATGTCTACGTGCCTTAACCCTTACTTGCAAATTTGTGCAATATGCTTAGTTGAATTACCTGCGAGGTGTTTACTCGAGAGATCCCCATGTCTTGTATATTTACACTACGAGGCATTTACTTTGGTATCAGAGCTCTAGGTTCATATGTGTCGTGAGTCACAAGCCGGTTTATTAGAGTCTCGCGGATCGGTACGGAGACATCTGTACTTATCTTCGGGAGGCTATGGAATTATTTGGAAAAAAATACACTTCTTTGATTCCTTATCATGCGAAATTGTTGACTTTAAAATTCTAAACTTCTGTGTTCTATTCTCTCATAGATGGTGAGGACACATACAGGCGGTTCCGATGACCAGGCACCCGCGCCCCTGCTAGAGCCGCGAGAGGCCGGGGCCGGGGTAGAGGCTGAAGATGTCCATGCGGTGCAGCCGGAGCACCCGCACGAGCTGCTATAGAGGAGCCCCCAGTAGCTCCAGCTGGAGGGCAGGCACCTGAGGTACCTGTTGCTGCACCAGCCCTCCAGGAGACTCTAGCCCAGTTTCTGAGTATGTTCAGCACCTTAGCTCAGGCTGGATTGATTCCACTTGCTCCTGCCACATCTCAGGATGGGGGAGGAGCACAAACTCCCGTCGTCGGTACTCTAGAGCAGCGGGTTCAGGTCGAACAGGTTCCAGAGATTTTACCGATGCAACCGGTAGCTCCAACTCAGCCCGAGGTTAGGGTAGCAGTTTCTGAGGTGGAGCAGCTCAGACTTGAGAGGTATAAGAAGTACCACCCTCCTACCTTCAGTAGATTGGCAACAGAGGATGCCCGGGGTTTTCTGGAGGAGTGTCACCGTATTCTCCGTACTATGGGCATAGCGGAGTCGAGTGGGGTTTCTTTTACTGCATTCTAGCTTAGAGGAGCAGCCTATCAGTGGTGGCATGCTTATGAGTTAAGTAGTCCGGCTGAGGCAGCTTCACTTACATAGACTCAATTCTCGGACATGTTTTTGAGAGAGTATGTCCCTCAGAGCCTCAGGGACGCATGGCGTGCAGATTTTGAGCAGTTGCGCCAAGGTGCTATGACTATGTCAGAGTATGCAGTTCGTTTCAGTGATTTGGCCTAACATGCACCGGCCTTGGTTGCCACAGTTCGAGAGAGGGTTCATCGGTTTATTGAGGGACTCCACCCCAGTATCAGGATTAGTATGGCCCGGGAGTTGGAGATGGATATTTCTTATCAGCAGGTTGTGAGAATTGCTAGGAGATTGGAGGGCATGCTCGCTCGGGATAGAGAGTAGAGGGAGGGCAAGAGGTCTAGAGAGTCTGCACTTATAGTGGTACTCGTGCCCCATCTACAGTTTGCCAGGGTAGGGGCTATGGGAGTCGCCCCGTTCATTCAGCTCTTCCAGCCGCCAGTGGTATTTCAGTCCCTTCTAGGCCCCAGGAGCCTTATTATGCACCGCTAGTGTCTAATGTGCCTCCTGCATGGGGTGCTTTTAGCGGACAGTCCAGCAGACCTGGCTTGAGCTAGTCACAGCAGCCACGCTATCCGAGAGCTTGTTTTGAGTGTGGAAACACTCGCCATATGGTGAGTGATTGCCCCAGACTTAGGAGGGGTGCACCTCCACAGACTTCTAAGCCACCACGTGCTCCACCGGGTCCTCAAGCTATGATTCCAGCACCAGCTACCGCCCCACCTGCTCAGCCAGCTTGAGGTGGAGGTTGCCCTTGAGGGGGAGGCCAAACTAGATATTATGCTCTTCCTGCTCGTACAGAGGTAGTTACTTCCGACTATGTCATTACAAGTATTGTCTCGGTCTGTCATAGAGATGCGTCGATTTTATTTGATCCAGGCTCTACTTATTCCTATGTGTCCTCTTATTTTGCCCCATATTTGGGCATATCTCGGGATTCCTTGAGTTCCCCTATTTATGTGTCTACTCATGTGGGAGATTCTCTTGTTATGGAACGCGTGTATCGGTCGTGTTTGATTGCTCTTAGTGGTTTTGAGACCAGAGCCAATTTATTATTACTCAGCATGGTAGACTTTGATGTTATCTTGGGCATGGACTAGTTGTCGCCCCATTATGCTATTCTTGATTGTCACGCTAAGACCATGACGCTGGTTATGCCAGGTTTACCGCGATTAGAGTGGAGAGGTACCTTAGAGTATGCTCCCAACAGAGTTATTTCATTTCTTAAAGCTCAATGAATGGCTGAGAAGGGGTGTGACGCGTATCTAGCTTATGTGAGAGATGTCAGTATTGATACCCATATAGTTGAGTCAGTTCCAGTAGTGCGGGACTTTCCATATGTGTTTCCAGCTGATCTTCCGGGCATGCCGCCCGACAGAGATATTGATTTTGACATTGATTTGTTACCGGGCACTCAGCCCATCTCTATTCCTCTGTATCGTATGGATCCTCCTGAGTTGAAGGAATTGAAGGAGCAGTTACAGGAGTTGCTTGATAAGGGCTTCATTCGGCCCAGTGTGTCACCTTGAGGTGCTCCTGTCTTGTTTGTGAAGAAGAAGGATAGTTCTATGCGTATGTGCATCGATTATCGCCACCTAACAAAGTTACAGTAAAGAACAGGTATCCATTGCCTCGTATTGATGATTTATTTGATCAGCTACAGGGTGCCAGGGTGTTTTCCAAGATTGATTTATGTTCCCTCTATCATCCATTTAAGATTCGGGAGCCAGATATCTCGAATATTGCTTTCAGGACTCGGTATGGTCACTACGAGTTCCTTGTGATATCATTTGGGCTGACTAATGCCCCAACAACTTTTATGCACTTGATGCACAGTGTGTTCCGGCCTTATCTCGACTCATTCGTCATTATATTTATTGACGACATTCTGGTGTACTCCCGGACTCGGGAATATCATAAGCAGCACCTAATGACTGCGCTTCAAACATCGAGAGAAAAGAGGTTATATGCAAAATTTTCAAAGTGTGAGTTTTGGCTAGACTCAGTGGCATTCTTGGGTCATGTAGTATCGAGTGATGGGATCCAGGTAGATCTGAAGAAGGTTGAAGCAGTGCAGAGTTGGCCTAGACCGTCATCAGCTACGGAGATCCGGAGTTTTCTTGGTTTGGCGGGGTTTTACCGTCATTTTGTAGAAGGATTCTCATCTATTGAAACACATATAACTAGGCTGACCCAGAAGGGTGCTCCGTTCAGGTGGACAGAGGAGTGTGAGGAGATCTTTCAGAAGCTCAAGACAGCTTTGACTACAGCCCTAGTATTGGTATTGCCTACATGTTTGGGGTCTTATATTGTATATTGTGATGCATCGCAGATTGGTCTCGGTGTGGTGTTGATGCAGGACGGTAGGGTGATTTCCTACGCATCTAGACAGCTGAAGGTACGTGAAAAGAACTATCATGTCTACGACCTTGATTTAGCAGTTATTGTTCATGCCTTGAAGATTTGGTGACACTATTTGTACGATGTCCCTTATGAGATTTACACCGATCACCGGAGTTTGCAGCATCTGTTCAAACATAAGGATCTTAACTTGCGTCAGCGGAGGTGGTTTGAGCTGCTTAAGGATTATTATATCACCATTTTGTACCATTCAGGGAAGGCCAATGTGGTGGTCGATGCCTTGAGTCACCGAGCAGAGAGTTTGTTGAGTTTAGCATATCTACCAGCAGCAGAGAGGCCATTGGCGTTGGATGTTCAGGCCTTAGCCATCCAATTTGTGAGATTGGATATTTTTTAGCCGAGTCGAGTATCGGCTTATGTGGTCTCTCAGTCTTCTCTTTATGATCGTATCAGGGAGAGTCAGTATGATGACCCTCATCTGCTTGTCCTCAAGGACACAGTTTAGCACGGTGATGCTAAGGAGGTCACTATTGGGGATGATGGTTCATTGAGGATGCAGGGTAGGCTATGTGTGCCCAATGTAGATGGGTTGCGTGAGTTGATTCTCCAGGAGGCTCACAGCTCGCGGTACTCCATTTATCCGGGTGCCGCAAAGATGTACCAGGACTTGAGGCAACATTACTGGTGGAGGAGGATGAAAAGGGGCATATTGAAGTATGTAGCTCGGTGTCTAAATTGCCAGGAGGTGAAGTATGAGCATCAGCGGCCAGGTGGGTTATTTCAGAAGTTAGAAATTCCATAGTGGATATAGGAGCGGATCACTATGAATTTCATTGTTGGACTCCCACAAACTCAGCGGAGGTTTGATGCAATTTGGGTGATTGTGGATAGGCTGACCAAGTCAGCTCATTTCCTTCCTGTGATGACTACCTATTCTTCCGAGCAGCTGGCTTGAATTTATATTTGCGAGATCATCAGGCTTTATGGCGTACCGGTATCTATCATCTCTGATCGTGGTACGTAGTTTACATCACGGTTCTGGAGGGTTGTACAGTAAGAGTTGGGTACTGGGGTTGAGTTGAGCACATCATTTCACCCTCAGAGGGACGGACAGTCCGAGCACACTATTCAGATATTAGAGGATATGCTCCGTGCGTGTGTGATATATTTTGGAGGTTCTTGGGATCAGTTCTTACCACTTGCGGAGTTTGCCTACAATAACAGTTATCAGTCGAGCATCCAAATGGCACCGTATGAGGCTCTATATGGTAGGCAGTGCCGGTCTCCAGTAGGTTGGTTCGAGTCGAGCGAGGCTAGATTATTGGGTACAGACGTGGTTCAAGATAGCCTGGATAAGGTGAAGGTGATTCAGGATCGACTTCGCACAGCCCAGTCCAAACAGAAGAGTTATGCGGATCGAAAGGTTTGCGATGTTGCATTCATGGTGGGAGAGTGGGTCTTGCTCCGGGTTTCGCCTATGAAGGGCGTTATGAGGTTCGGGAAGAAGGGCAAGCTGAGTTCAAGGTTCATTGGTCCTTTTGAGGTGTTGCGGTGTGTTGGGGAGCTTGCTTATGAGCTTGCCTTACCTCCCAGTCTAGCAGTAGCTCATATGGTATTCCATGTTTCTATGCTCCGGAAGTATCAGGGTGATCCGTCTCATGTGTTGGATATCAGCTTAGTTCAGTTTGATAAGGATTTATCTTATATTGAGGAGTCGGTGGCTATTTTGGACAGGCAGGTTCGAAAGCTGAGATCGAAGAACATTGCTTTCGTGAAGGTTCAGTGGAGGGGTTAGCCGGTCGAGGAGGCGACTTGGGAGACCGAGTAGGATATGCGTAGCCGTTATCCTCATCTTTTCACCACTTCAGGTATGTCTTTATGCTCGTTCGAGGACGAACGATTATTTTAAGAGGGGGAGGATGTAACGACTTGGCCGTCGTTTTGATAGTAATAGCCCATATCCCCTATTTTTTGCTTTCCCCGAATCTTTTTCTGCTTATGTGACTTGTTGGGAGGTTTTGTTTTTGGTTTCGGAGTGTTTTGGGACACTTAGTCCATAAACGGAAGCTTAAGCCTTAGGATTTTGACCATAGTCAGAACTGTGTGAAGACGACTCCGAAATGGAGTTTCGTCGGTTCCGTTAGCTTCGTTGGGTGAGTTTGGACTTAGGGCCATGTCCGGATTGTGTTTTGGAGGTCTGTAGCTGATTTAGGCTTGAAATGGCGAAAGTCGAATTTTTGGAGATTTTGACCGGTAGTGGACATTTTGATATCGGGGTCGAATTCCGATTTCGGAAGTTGGTGTAGGTCCATAATATCAATTATGACTTGTGTGCAAAATTTGAGGTCAATCGGACGTGATTTCATATGTTTCGGCATCGGTTGTAGAAGTTTGAAGTTTCAAAGTTCATAAAGTTTGAAAGGGCAATTCATGTTTTTAGCGTTGTTTGATGTTATTTAAAGGCTCGACTAAGTTCGTATGGTGTTTTAGGACTTGTAGGTATGTTTGGTTGAGGTCCCGGGGGCCTCGGGTTGATTTTGGGTGGTTAACGGATCATTTTGGACTTAGGAGAGATTGCAGATTTCTGGCGTTCTTCAGTTTTGGTTTCCTTCTTCGCGTTCGCGAGGGAACTGGAGGCAGGTGAGATTTTGTGCTTCGCATTTGCGATGGAGGTCCTGCGTTCGCGAAGCACTGAGGTACTTGGTCTACACGTTCGCCATGGAGGTCCCGCGTTCGCGTAGTGGTATTGGCCAACTGGGTCCCCAGGCCCTTTTTGCCTATGCGTTCATGACGTGGTCCCGCATTCGCATAAGGTCGAGCTGAATGGTCTTCACGTTCGCAACAAGGGCATCGCGTTCGCGACAAGGGCATCACATTCGTGTTGGACTATTTTGGGCCGAAGTAAATTTGTGCTACACGAACGCGAGGGTGTGGCTGCGTTCCCGAAGAAGGAAATGTTTGGGCAGTATTAAAGTTTCCAAAAACGAGGGTTGGCCAGTTTTATCAAAATTTGAGATAGGGAGCTCGGATTTGGACGAGATTTTGAGGGATTTTCAGAGACATCGATTGGGTAATGATTCCTTACTTGATTTTGGTTATATCCCACTAATCTATTATTAATTTCATCATTTAATTTCAGATTTTGGGTGACAATTTGGGGGAAATGGAAAGAAGTTCTTCAACCAAGATTTTGGGTTTTGATTGGGATTTTAACATCGGATTTGGATAATTTTGGTACGAGTGAACTCATGAGTGAATGAGTGTTCATATTTTGTGACTTTTACCCGATTCCGAGACTTGGGCCCGGGTCGACTTTTTGGGGAGATTTTCTAATTTCTTGCTTTAGCTTTGATTTCATTAATTAGATTAGTTTCTTATAGTTGTATTTATTGTATGTAATTGATTTTGGCTAGATTTGGGCCATTCAGAGTCGGATATTCGTGGAAAAGGTATTGTTGTCGATTGATTGAGCTTGGTTCGAGGTAAGTGGCTTGCCTAACCTTGTGTGGAGGAAATCCCCTTAGGATTTGGTACTGTTGTGATATGTGAGCACCGTGTACGTGAGGTGACGAGTACGTACACGGGCTATTTGTTGTAAAACCCGATTTATTTTTACTGAGTAGCAACCTGTTTTCCTTTAATTTGAGTTATACCGTTTAAATGAGTATTAGTCTGCTTTCATTCTTAATTAAGCTATTCCAATATGTGTAGTTATCCTGTTTAGTCTAATATTGCATGTCTACGTGCTTTAACTGCTTATTTGAACTCTGTGAAGCATGCCTAGTTGATTTCCTGCTTTTCCTTGTTCTTTATTAGTATAACTATAGAAATCTTGTTGTTAACTATGGTATTTGTCGGTTTGAGCTGTGTGTTTACTTTTGAGACTTCGAGGCGGTACCTCGGGAGTTCTCCCTATATATTTACTTTTGAGACTACGAGGATGTTCCTCGGGAGTTCTCTCTGTATATTTACTTTTGAGACTACGAGGCAGTACCTCGGGAGTTCTCCCTGCATATTTACTTTTGAGACTACGAGGCAGTACCTCGGGAGTTCTCCCTGCATATTTACTTTTGAGACTACGAGGGGGTTCCTCGGGAGTTCTCCCTGTATATTTACTTTTGAGACTATGAGGAGGTTCCTCGGGAGTTCTCCCTACACATTTACTTTTGAGACTACGAGGCGGTTCCTCGGGAGTTCTCCCTGTATCTTTACTTTTGAGACTACAAGGCGGTACCTCGGGAGTTCTCCCTGTCTATTTATTTTGGGACTAGGAGACGGTATCTCGGGAGATCCCTTGCTGTTTACCCCTATGTGTTTCATTGTTGCCTTGTTGTGTTTCCTTTTGTTAAATTCTAGTCTCTTATTATACTATATATTCTCCTGCTTTATTTATTATATACTAGTGGGCCTGACCTCACCTCGTCACTACTCGACCGAAGTTAGGCTTGGCACTTACTGGGTACCGTTGTGGTGTACTCATGCTACTCTTCTGCATATGTTTTTGTGTGCAGATCCAGATACTTCTTATCAGCCCCGCTATTAGCTAAGAGTAATTGTTGTTGTACGGAGACTTCAAGGTACATCTGCCGCATCCGCAGACCTTGGAATCCCCCTCTATTCCCTCCTATGTCATTTACTTTCCGTACTTCCTTTATTAGACTCTGGTGTATAGAGATACTAGTTTTCTTCTGTAGCTTGTGACTTATGATGTTCCGGGTTTTGGGACTACTGTGTATTACTAGAGTGTTGGTTATTGTAGCCGAGCAGCGTTGTTACCAGTTATTTAGTTATCTGCTGCAGTTAGTTGTTAAGTTTTACTTCCATTTTTGTTATTTCCGCATTTTGTTAGGCTTACCTAGTCGTAGAGACTAGGTGCTGTCACGACATCTTACGCAGGGAGGATTGGGTCGTGACACATATTATCTCGGCCTCAATGGGCCAAATCATCAACGTATACCAAATGATCATGGTGTTGCGTATATAACGCCATCTGGTCATGGGTTAATGTACATGTATAAATGAATGCAACAAAAAGTAAGTCAATAAGATCTCTCGGAATGTCATAAAATAAATATGCCTTCGGATAAATTTTATCGACTACATATTTTTCTGAGTCCTATGAACAGAAGATATAATAATAAGACACATGGGGAATCAAGAACATAGGCACCCCTGGTGCTTCTATGGATAGAGGCATTTATGAAAGTTGTGTGTTTGCTCGTTTCATTTATATCATAGAGATCATACCAAAAGGAAAGAAGGGATAGCCTTAACATAACTGAGCCGATTCTCTTGAAACTCCCTTTAACATACATCAATCACGACAAAACACATAACAACGAGATCGAAGTAGGGAAAAATCCGTATGATATTCTTGAAAAAGGTTATACCGTGCTCCCTTAGAATTGCAAGTCACGTTGCTATTACATTATGTGGTTTAGTATGAATTCCTTTGTAGCTTTCATCCGTTACTTTGCAGATATATGCATCTCTCTTTATGAATTAGGGAGGTCTCTTATCATAATGGGTTGTGGGCCCCACTTGATATGGATTACTTTGCCAAAATCCCCTAAATATGCCACCTAGCCACATAAGCCAAAGAGTCATTATTTGGTCTTAGCAAACATAACCCCTTGCTGCCACGTTGGGGTGATGATTCCACAAAAAACTTATTCACAATTTTCTAATTGATTTGTTAACTTCTCACTCAAATTAATAATTAACCAATTACTAACATAATTAGGTAATATCTTAATTTACTTAAAATACTAATCACTTTTAACATACTTTATACACCTTACTATCATGGTCATGTGGTACCTTGTATGGCACTAATCCATAAATACGGGGTATTATAGCTTGGACCGTATTTATCCCAAATTGACAACCTTCAACGAAACTCATTTTCTTTGATTTGTTTACCCTCTAACCTTCACGGCACTTACTTATCACCTGTTATAAATAGCATAAATACTTATAACCTCAAAAATAATTTCATTCCCGAGCCTATGTCGATTAACTTATGACGAAACTTTAACGTACGAAACGTGAAATGTAACATCCTTCCCCCCTTAGAATCATTCGTCCTCGAATGTTTAACTCCCCGGGATCTATATACATTTTGGCAGAGTTGCCTTTGTAACAGTACTACTACCAACCCTTCCTGTAGAAAACCTAATAACTCAATGCCACATAGGGCCACAATCATCAATAACGACAATGGCCTCATACGACCAATGACAATAACTAACACAAGAATCTGTACACGCACCTTAAGGTTGTGATGTCTCAGTTGAATCCTCCTCTGGAAAAGGAAACAAGTGAGGATACCTAGACTTCATGTCTTCTTCAGCTTCCCAAGTCATTTCTTCCACATTATTGTTTCTCCAAAGTACTTTCACCGAAGCTACGTGTTTAGTCCTCAATCTCCAAACCTGTCTATCTAGTAGAGCAATGGGAGTTTCCTCATATGATAACTGCTCTGTGATCTGAACATCATCAACTGACATGACTCTGGAAGGATCTCCGATACATTTATGGAGCATAGACACATGAAAGACTGGATGTACAGACTCCAAGTCAGAAGGCAAGTCTAACTCATATACTACCTGGACTATCTTGCGTATGATCTTATATGGTCCAATGTACCGAGGGCTAAGTTTTCCTTTCTTACCGAACCCCATAATTCCTTTCATCATGATACCTTTAGGAATACCCAGTCATCAACTTGAAACTCCAAGTCTCATCGTTGATTATCCGCATAAGACTTCTGACGGTTGTGAGCTTTTAATAGCCTTTACAGTATAAGCGTAATCTTCTCGATTGCCTGTTGTACCAACTATGGTCCTACTAACTTAGTTTCCCCATCATCGAACTATCCTATAGGTGACCTACACTTCCGTCTGTAAAGAGCTTCGTATGGAGCCATATGAATACTGGAATGATAACTATTATTATATGCAAACTCAATAAGCGACAGATGATCATCCCAGCTACCCTTGAAGTCTATCACACAAGCCTGTAACATATCCTCAAGTGTATGAATAGTACGCTCAGCCTGTCCGTCTGTCTAGGATGAAATGTTGTACTAAGACTTACCTGAGTCCCCAATCCTTTTTGGAAGGACCTCCAAAAATTAGTTATAAACTGAGAACTTCTATCTGAGATAATAGATAAAGGGATACCATGAAGTCGTACTATCTCCTTAATGTAAAGCCTTGCATAATCCTCTATTGAATACGTAGTCCTAACAGGCAGAAAATGGGCTGATTTTGTAAGTCTATCAACAATCACCCATATAGAATCGAACTTACGCTGGGTACGAGGTAAGCCTATGATGAAATCCATATTAATTACTTCCTACTTCCAATACGGAATCTCTACAGCCTGCAATAATCCACCGGGTTTTTGATGCTCAATCTTAACCTGCTGATAGTTAGGGCACTAAGAAACAAACTCCGTTATATCCTTTTTCGTTCCGTCCCATCAATATATATCCATGGTATCGTGATACATCTTCTTTATCCTAGATGAACAGAATAACAAGAATAGTGAGTCTCTCCCATAACATGCCGGTGCAGCCCTGCAACATTAGGGACACATAATTGTCCTTGATATCTGAGGACTCCATCTCCTATAATCTCAAATGGTGTCTTCTCCTTCTGAGGGGTTGTATCCCTGTAATGAGCTAACACAGGATCCTCTTACTCGCGTTCCTTCACTTCAGTTACTAAAGAGGATGTTGTCGTGTCCTGAATAGTAACTCCGGTATCACCAGAGTCCAGTAATAGAACTCCAAGACTAGCTAGCTAATGAATCTCATGGGCTATTCCACTCTTCTCTGGCTGTAAATATGACAGGCTACCCATAGATCTACGACTGAGAGTGCCGGCTACTACATTCGCCTTCCCCAGATGGTATAAAATATCAACGTCATAGTCTTTCAGTAGCTCCAACCATCTCCTTTGGCGTAAATTCAATTCCTTTTGCTTGAAGATATACTGAAGGCTCTTATGATCCATATATATATCAACATGAATGACATACAAATAGTGCCTCCATATCTTTAGTTCATGAATCACTACGTCTAACTCTAAATCGTGGGTCGGGTAATTTTTCTTGTTCTTTATTAGTTGTCTAGAAGCATAATCTACAACCTTACCATGCTGCATCGGTACACAACCCAATCCAACGCCTGAAGCGTCACAATAGATAGCATAACCATTGGTTTCCTCTAGGAGTGTTAGAGCCGGTGCTAAAGTTAATATGTCCTTCAATGCCTGGAAACATCGTTCGCAAGCATCAGTCCACTGAAACTTTGCTCCCTTCTGAGTCACCTTTGTCAATGGTGCTGAAAGAGAAGAAACTCCCTCTACAAAGCTCCTGTAATAACCTGCCAAACCGAGAAAGCTACGAACCTCCGTCGGTGTCGTGGGTCTAGGCCAAGTCTTTATTGAACCAAGTTCTAACTTGCACTTTCCAAGCCTTCTCTTCTTCCAGACACATTAACCACAATAGCAATAGTATTCTTAAGTTATTTCTACTGATTTCCAGCCATAAAACATCAAGAATTCAACTCCAAAATAGTCTAGTAACTACAACACTTGAACATGAAGTTCAACTTACTTCACAAGTTACCTTTATCAAATCAACTAGATATATATAGATGATCTTAAATACATATAGGAGAAGTTAAACCTTACCTTGGCAGTAAGAATACTCATCCAACTAAGCTTTACTTCAAGTTCAAATAAGCTCTTTACCCCAAACCACAAATTAGAGAGATAACTAGGTGATCTTGATCTTTCAAGAGAGAAATCACCTTACCAACTTGTGGATTTGGTCTTGAACCCTAGAGAGAGATCTTGGGCTGATATTTTGGTGCTTCTTCACGTTGCAATAGAGAGGGATGGATTATGAATTGTTTTCTAAGTGCAATTGAGATATATCTATGTTTATATGGACCCACTAATGGGCTTGGGTAGATGGGTCTTAGGAAATCTACAAAATTCAACCATAATTCACTTTTAGAGAATTTTTCATACCACATCCCTTTTTGTAAAACTCTGAGCGCAGTACGCAAATGATCTGCATGCTCAGTCTCTGAACGAGATTAAAACAATATATCATCTATAAATACAATCATGAACAGATCTAGAAAGGGTATGAACACACGGTTCATCAAGTCCATGAATACTGCTGGGGCATTAGTCAAACCGAATGACATAACACGAAACTCAAAGTGCCTTTATCTGGTCCTGAATGGTGTTTTCGGAATATCTTTCTCCTTAACTCTTACCTGATGGTACCCGGACCTCAAGTCTATCTTCTAGAAACACTTGGCATCTTGCAACTGATCAAATAAATCATCAATCCTCGGGAGCGGGTACTTATTCTTCACCTTATTCACCTGTCTACTCAACTGAGTGCCACGTACCTTATCCTTGTTTATTATTATCACGGGCCATTATATGCCATACATACATACACACACACACACACAGATATATATATATATATATATATAAGTAACAATATTAGAACTTAACTCGCATAACTGATTCAAAAAAAGGTTTATATAGATACATAGGGGCCGACAAGGCCGTAGACATGTAATACCCAAAACTATACATAGGATACTATCTGCAAAACCTCTAAGAAAGCATGACCATAATATATATAAGTCGGGACAGGGCTCCCGACGTCCTCATAAAACAACATAACATATACATAACCCTGACTTGGGTAATACTCCATGAAGAAGTGGAGCTCACTAACTAAAAGTTGATATTGGAAGGCAGCCTACAGTAGAGGGTCCTCGCTTTGTCCTATATGAAAGCCTCGATCAGACACATTTCGAAGTGGAATCTTCATATCCTTATCAGCTACCTTCCTCTTCTTGGCCTGACTACTCTTCTCTTCCTCTGCATATCACATGACATACACAGACGAACCTTGATTGATGGACTCCCAAGACTGTGGACTATCTGGAACCTCAGAAGAGCTAGTGTCTGTAAATACCTTGACATAGTTTTGAGCCTGAAGGGAATCCGGTTGTGCCAATCCGTGCATCACTCCCCTTATACCCTGATCAACGGGCCTTGATAATGAAACTAAGGGCCTTGGTGAGATCGAAACTCCTCTCACCCCATATGCTACCGGTAAAATCGAAACTACTCGAACGGATGACTCATATGGATCCTCGGAAGGATCATCCTCAATAGAACCCATGATCTCTGATGGGTCTGACTCCATAGTGTAGCTTATATCTCCTTTTAACACTTTCGTAGCCTTCTGACCCATGCTAGCGGTTGGCGCCTGTTGTCTAGTAGTAATAGGCAACACTAAGAACATAAATAAGGTAAAGATTAGGAGTGAATACTTACGACTCAGTTCTATCGCATAATCTAGATTAGAAAGAAAAGTAACCATCCTAAATATCTTGTAGCCTCCTGTCTATAAGTGTGGTGCACAACACACCCATAAACAAGACTCTACTAGACACGGTCTGTAGACAACCCTAAAACAGAACTACTCTGATACCACTTTTGTCACGACCCATACCGATGGGCCATGACGAGTGCCCGAGTCCTACCTGTCGAACACCCCTAAGCATGCGTCTAAGATATAAACATGAATTAAGGGTAGGTCATATATAACATCAGTCAATAAACTGTTGAATCACATGAATAACATACGTGAGGAAAACATGCCCAAAAGACATATATACATATACATGCGGAATACGGTAGGGCGAGCCGACAAGGCTGCTATAGACAACTATATATCCAAAACTAGAAGCCGACAAGGCCACATACTATCCAACTATACATAACTGTCTACAGACCTTTAATAGAGTATACAACTGTATAAAGGATGGTACTGGTCCCCGTCGTACCCATATCTACATACAAACATAGCGTACCAAAGTCAACAGTAGCTCCAGATCAAGTGGAGCACACCAACTCTCGTTGAGCTAGAATCCTAAGAAGGGGGACTGTCAGCCTGTCTACCCGCACCTGCGGGTATGAAACGCAGGCCCCAGGAAATAGGGGCATTAGTACGATAATGAACCGAGTATGTAAGGCATGAAAATCAATACATAGAAGACATAAAATAAGTATGGGGTAAAGGAATCCGCCTGTAAGACTAAATAACTTTGTGAATCCTGAAATATTTATAATGTCATGCATATGCGTATAAATATCATATCATGTATAGGTATATACGTACATAATGTCATCAAGACTCTGAGGGCATCCCATCATATTATCTCGGCCTCAGTGGGCGAAAGCATCAACGTATACCAATTGATCAGGTGATGCTGCGTATATAACGCCGTAACCTTTCTTCATATATATATATATATATATATATAAATTTTTTATATATATATAAAAAAATTTTATATATATATAAATTTTTTATATATATATATGTGAGAACCTAATTTTTTATCACATTTAAATTTTTACCAATTTTTAATATTTAAGTATCCTTTACATTTAATCTATATATTTTAGCTTTTATTTCACTTTTTAGTAGGTTTATTTGATAAAATTAAAATCATACAAAACGAGTCACATTTGTAGATATTAGTTGTGTTTCATTTGCAAAAAAAAAAAACAAATTCTAAAAAGTTATGTTCTCTTTTAAGAGATACTTTAGCTAATATTTCATCCTTGTATTTTTCTTTATTTCTCTTAAAAGAAAAGAATTTGAAAGTGAAACAAAAAAAAAGCCAATTAGAAATGGCCAAGTTGCAAAGATTCTTTTTTAATAACAAACTTTACACCTGCACATGGATTTCTTTTTCTCCAATTCACACCAAAAATCACCTTCACTCCTCCTATAAAAAATACACATAACAAGGAGGTGCACGTGGGAAAAAACGGGGGCGAAAAACAGAGCCAAAAAAAACCTAGCAGCTGCTAAGAAAAATCGCAGCAGCTGTCACGACCCAATTTTTCCTCCGTTGGTATCGTGATGGCACCTAGTCTTAGGGACTAGGTAAGCCTAACATTTACTGAATAATAACAATAATAAATAACATCTAACAACTTTTAAAATAGAAATCTCTATAAAATTTACAATTCCCAAAACCGGTTGTACAAGTCATAAGCTCTACAGAGTTGCTACAATTCTTCTAAATATAACTGTTTGAAATAAAGTAACAGTATGAATACAAACCAGAAGGTGAAGCCTGCGAACGCAGCAATAGGTTTACCTTGAGTCTCCACAGCAACAATCCGCACAACTAGCTAATGATCAACTGACTTCGAAATACCTGGATCTGCACAAAAATATGCAAAAGTGTAGTATGAGTACACTGCGGCGGTACCCAGCAAGTATAAAGACTAACCTCATTGGAGTAGTGACGAGGAACAGTCAAGACACCTACTGGACTAAATGACCTGAACAAAGTATAAGTATAGAAACAATAGAGTATGATATCTATATAAAGACTACGCGAAGTGGCAATTAATACGGTAATTGCAATAAGGAAGGAAAACAACAACTATCAGCGGAACACCACAATAATGACATAGAAGAATGAACGGAAACACAGCCTAAGTCCGATAATCACAGATAAAGAAAGGACAAGTAACAACTCAACAATATGACAGCTTTCACATCAGGTTTTAGTCAACAAACTCCATGAGGTACCGAACCTCGGACAAATCACAACTCACGGGTCTCAATACCTGAACCCTAACACTTGGCATCTTGTGCCCTCATTATACCTCATAACTGCACTGACGACTCGCATGCCAAATAGAGCCATTCTCACATAGAAGGCAAGTAAGCAAGGGTGTGCATTTGTACTCAACAATATCAAGAAACCCTCTTATCCGATAAGAGTGCTTAACTACGTGTATGCTTGTGCAAGTGTCCTAACATAGTTCATGACATCTAGTGAGCATAAGGAAAAGAATAGACATCACGCAGAATGTTTTCTCACAACTTCCTCAAGATAAAGCTCACACAGGTAAGTATACCACTACACAAATATCAACAACAAGAATGCCCCCAGGCCATCACAAATCATCACAAATCAATCCCTGACATAGCCCACCTTGTCTCACCACCTGTGCAATAGTAAAAACAATG
>AWOL01S0022356.1:0-18196 GCA_000715115.1 Nicotiana otophora | reverse complement strand
GCCTTAATACCGCAGTTAGTTCAACGAAAATTCTTCTCAGGCCCATGCAACACCAACCATAAAATACCTCAATCATCCGCTAATCTCGCATTCATTCTCTTAACACTCAAGTCAACTTTCTCAACCAGATTCAAATTCAAGTCTCAACACATATGCCTCGCTGGCAGAAAAGAAACTCTCTATTCACATCATAAGTAACACACCTACGTAGATTACTCTGCAGGAGATAATCCACCTGCTTAGCCTCAAATTGGTATCTTGTTATACCCTTTCGCAATTACAATTACTATGAAATCACTTAATCTTTCTGAGTCCAAACTCATTAACTAGACATGAGAATTTAATTTGTCCCAAATTTAACAACGTGAAAGATCCTTCAAAACATTCATACTCGAGACTGTATGTCACATCAAAATGAAAATAAAGCACCCAATGGCCTTCCTTTGCATTTCAAGGAAACATTTCTCGTCACATTCAAATCATCTTTACACATCCCGCAGTTACATCATACTCATCACAAAGTCATTCCACCGCTCATCGAGCTACAAATTCCACTCGTAGGGGCATTACCGTACTTATGAGTCCAAATTTACAGGTTAAAACTGAAACTACCGATCCTAAACTGCGGTCTAAACCTGGCCTCAAGTCCTCCAGACTGGCCAATCACTAAAACACATAATACACATCTTGAACCTCGTTCATAGAATCACAAGCCGGTGATGCACAACAAATACCAAGCGCTCATGTGCGCATACGAATGTGTGTAAGGAATTCAAAGAGTTATGTCTCAAGCTGAATTAATTCTGCACGATAAGGAAAGAAAGATGGGAAGTATATATCCTAAATGCCCTGTAACCTCTCGAAGACAGGTATGGACGTCATCATACCAATCCGCAAGACTCCACTAGACACTTGCTCATGACTTGTAGAACCTATGAACCTAGAGCTGTGATACCAACTTGTCACGACCCAAAATCCACCTAGTCGTGATGGCACCTAACCCAACCCGTCAGGTAAGCCAATTAACAACTATTCAATTCCATTAATATATAAGTGACTTTAATACACTCCCCAAGGACCGGTAATACAAATCATGAGCTTCTAAGAACATAGTTTACAAAGCTGGTATGAAGTACATACATCATCTGTTTGAAAAGTACATAAATAGAGTTTTATGAATCTAAGGCTACCATGAACAAGAGGCAGCTACCACCGGAATGCAGGTACATCTTCAATTCCGTCTCCAGTCGAGCACAGCAACATCAGCATCCAATATCTGCACGCAAGGTGCATAAGTGTAGTATGAGTACAACCAACCACATGTATTCAATAAGTAACAAACCTAACCTTAGGTTGAAAGTAGTGAAGAGCTTGTACCAAGGTCGGGTCCCAACTTCAATAACCAACAATAGTTCATAACAACTTAAACAAGTAATACCAGAAGTAACTCAACAATCAAATGCTCAGCAAAAATATGATTTCTGAAAATAGTTCTGCCTTTCAAGAACATCAATGAAAACCCAAATCGTTTACCGGAATTTTCAAAAATATGAATAAGTTTGAAAACAATAATTTTTCCCAAAATCCTTTCAATAATAAATAAGATGTTTCTTTTTCCTTCCAGATAACCAGTGTAAAAACAAATGTATCACTATGCCCATCGGCCAACATGTGTGAGAAATCATGAATGATGTGATACCGTACAACATTAGAAAAATACATCTCTATGCATGTATGCCATCTGTGCATGTCAATGCAATGTATCTCAGAGATGAACTCATATGCATACTCTCAGAGTATCAATTCACTCAGTCCTCCTCATCACTCAGTCCTCACAGTCACTCAGTCCTCACAGTCACTCAATCCTCACAGTCACCCAATCCTCCCAATCGCTTGGCACTCACACTCGATACTCGCACTCAGTAGGTACTTGCGCTCACTGGGGGTGTGTACAGACTCTGGAGGGGCTCCTTTAGCCCAAGCGTTATAATCTGCACGGACAACTCACGTGCTATAATATCAATATCTGTATCCGTACGGACAACTCACATGCTATAATAAGC
Source organism: Nicotiana otophora (assembly GCA_000715115.1). Taxonomy (NCBI): domain Eukaryota; kingdom Viridiplantae; phylum Streptophyta; class Magnoliopsida; order Solanales; family Solanaceae; genus Nicotiana; species Nicotiana otophora. The sequence goes on along the minus strand of AWOL01S0022356.1, from coordinate 16,133 downwards.
CAATCTGGCCTACTGCAGCGTGCAGCCCGATTTCATAATTATCCTCACAATCAGGCCCTCGGTCTCACTCAGTCATTAATCTCTCCAGTCTCTCGGGCTCACAATGTCATGAAACTAGCCCAAAATAATGATATGATGAATCAATAAATAGCAACAAAGACTGAGATATGAAATGAAATGAATATGACTGAGTATAAATTTTCAATTTAAACAAATAATTCACAGTAATATGACCTCTGTGGGTCCCAATAATACTGGCACATAGCCTCAACATGATTTTGAATATGATTCAGCTCACTTTCTTTAACACATAAAATCTCATAGAAAATGCCAAGATTATTCGACTACAAAATTCCACGGAAACAATTATGTCATAATTTCTATGGTGCACGCCCACACGCCCACACTCCCGTCACCTAGCATGTGTGTCACCTCTCAACAATTCACATAATACATATATTCATGGTTTATACCCTCAGCTCCAAGATTAGAATAGTTACTTACCTCAATCACGCTATCTCGATCTAATAGTATAACTGTTTCCTCGATTATCCAACTCTGAATGGCTCGAATCTAATCACAATTAGTTCGATACAATCAACACAAGATATCGGAATCAATTCCAAATGATAAAGGGAGGATCTTTAATTAAAAATCCCGAAGCCAACCATACTTGAAACTTACGGGGACATTATGGAATTCGATTCTAAGAGAGGAAATTTATCCAACACACCCGAAATGCACCCCCCTTAATGATACTACAACAATCAACTACACTAAGAAACTGCAATCTATGATATCAACATCCCATGGCACCAACTTTTGTAACAATTCCATAGTTTAGGCCATTTAGACAATTTATCAAACACCTGGCATGCATAAATTTCTACATCTCTTAACCGTAGATTAGTTCATCCAATTACCACCATTTTCCAACAATCTATCCCACCATAATTCTTTAACAATTTATACTCCAAATATCACATGTGTGACCAACCACTCAAACCCAACTAACAAAATTCCATCAAATAATCACTTTTCAATATCTACAATGGTTATGCATTTAAATTGGGAATTTACGACTTCCAATCACCATACCATGATTTCTAATACTTGATTCATACTCATATTTTCATAATAAATCGGTACATATAAGTATAAGGGTGTAGGATTACCTTCTTCCTAAGAGATCTTGCAAAAACCCCCTTTGAGTTCTTGAAGATCTAAGGATTTCATGGTGGATTGAGTTAGTTTTATGGTGGAATTGATGGAATGAAACACCAAATTAGTAGGGATTACTCACCTTGAAGATGGGAGGAGTTAGATCTCTTGAGAGAGTGGAGGAAAACCCCAAAGTTCGGCCAAGAAAATGGGGGAAATGAACCCCCGAATTGACTTAAAAAGACTTCAGGTGGGGGTAGCGTGCTAGTGCCAGCGCCAACTTTTATACTTCACTGGTTTTTCAAACTTGCTGAGAGGGCTGGCGTGCCACCATTCACACGTTGCACGGACTCTAGCACGCTCCCAGTGGCTTTCTTTGTCATTTCTTGCTTCTCTACTCACCCTCACTTGATACCTTGCTATGATATAGATCCGAAACCATCCCGGAACTCACCTGGGGCCCCTTGGGACCTCAACCAAAGATACCATCAAGTCCCAAAACATCATATGAACTTAGTCAAACCCTCAAATCACCTCAAACAATGCTAAAACCACAAATCATACCCCAATTCAAGCCTAATGAACTTTGAAATTTGAAATTTCTACAAACGACGCCAGAACCAATCAAGTTAAATCCGATTGACCTCAAATTTTGCACACAAGTCATAAATGACATAACAGACTTATTAAAATTTTCAGAATCAGATTTCGACCCCGATATCAAAAAGTCAACCTCCCGGTCAAACTTTCCAAAAATTCGACTTTTACCATTTCAAGCCCAATTCCACTACGGACCTCCAAATAATTTTCCGAACACGCTCCTAAGTCCAAAATCACCATACGGAGCTACTGAAATTATCAGAATTTGAATCTGAAGTCGTTTACATATAGATCAACATCCGATCGACTTTTCCAACTTAAACTTTCCATTTAAGAGACTAAATGTCTCATTTCACTCTGAATTCTCTCCGGTCCCGACTCACTAACCCGATAAGTCATACAACATCTATAAAGCACAAACGGAGCAGTAAATGGGGGAATAGGACTGTAATACTCAAAATGACCGGCCGGGTCGTTACACTTAAGTTAGGATACTACATTGTTCATAGAATCTAAGAATGGGTTTTGATAAAGTAGATAAATATAATAGCAAAAGGATTTGTGTGTAAGGGAACATTCATCATCTCCAAATTGGTTTCCGTTGAGGTCATCACGTAGTTGTGCCAAATAGAGAAGTCTGCCAACCCGCAAGAATAAAATCAGTAAGGCTAACCCATATTTCCATAGCTAATTTACTTCTTTTCTTCCACAACTAATTTTCATAAGCTCTTGGCCTCACAATAATATCAGACTAGTTTTAGGAAAAATAATTCATGAACATCGTAGCTTGCTTTAGTCACGATGATTACCCATGGCATAGTCACGATACGTAACTTCAAATTCAAGTGTGCATTTCACACGACTTGACCCCAACTTCAAATAATTAAAATAAACATGTTGTGAATCACGGGTACGTTTCATGTGACGTGATTTGCGAATGTACAAAAATAACAAGTGTGCGACACCACGACTTATTTAAATAAACTCCATAATTGTTTAAAACTCATTAAAAGCGGTATAGAAGCGGTAACGCTTAAAAGGTTTTAAACATGTAATGATTCAGATAATTAAGCCAGGTGTAATTGTAAAGCGACCGTGCTAAAACCACAGAATCCGGAAGTGCCTCACACCTTCTCCCGGATTAACAGAATTTCTTACCCGGTCTTCTATGTTCGTGGACCATAAATAGAGTCAATTTCCTCAATTTGGGATTTTAAAATAAACCGGTGACTTGGAACACCAAAATAATTATCCCAAGTAGCGACTCTGATTAATTAAATAATCCCATTACGAACAATGTTACTTTAATTAGAAAAACTCCCTATCCCTCGGGAAAAAGGAGGTGTGACAATAACGCCATCTGTTCATGGGTCAATGTACATGTATAAATGAATGCAATGAAAAGTAAGTCAATAAGATCTCTCGGAATGTCATAAAATCAATATTCCTTCGGATAAATTTTATCAACTATATATTTTTCTGAGACCCATGAATAGAAGATATAATAATAAGACACATGGGGAATCAAGAACATAGGCACCCCTAGTGCTTCTATGAATAGAGGCATTTATGAAAGTTTTGTGTTTACTCGTTTTATTTGTATCATAGGGATTATGCCAAAAGGAAAGAAGGGACAACCTTAACATACCTGAGCCGATTCTCTTGACAATCCCTTTTAACACACGTCAATCGCGACAAAACACGTAACGGCGATATCGAAGTAGGAAAAATCCGTATGATATTGTTGAGAAAGGTTATAACGTGCTCTCTTAGAATTGCAAGTCATGTTGCTATTACATTATGTAGTTTCGCATGAATTCCTTCGTAGCTTTCATCTATTACTTTGCATATATATGCATCTCCCTTTAATGAATTAGGGAGGTCTCTATCATAGTGGGTTATGTGCCCCATGTGATGACCCAAAAAGTCATCTTATGTTTTAGAACTCGAATCTGCACTCTTAAGCCTTAAAAATCTCATTTTTACCCTCCTCAATTTGCGTGCACAGTCCGGGCATGTTTTCGAAAAGCTTTTATGTTACCAATTGATGAAAATAAGAATTTTTGCCTTAAAAGTTATTTTAGTTGACTTCGATCAATATTTTTGGTAAATGGGCCTAGATCCATATTTTGACGGTCCCGGTGGGTCCGTATCGAATTATGGGACCTGGGCGTATGTCCGGAATCGAATTCGAAGGTCCCTAGCTCGAGTTATGAATTTTTGATGAAAATTAAAAGTCTGAAAATTAATTATTTTTAAGAATTGATTGATGTTGGGCATTGTTAGTACCAGGTCCATATTTTGGTTCCGGAGCCTGGTACAGGTTCATTATGATATTTAAGACTTGTCTGTGAAATTTGGTGAGAATTGAAGTTGATTTGACGTGATTCAGACGTCCAGTTGAGAAGATAGGAATTTTTAAAGTGTTATTGAGAATTGCATTTGATTTGGTGCTAAATTCATAGTTCTAGGTGTTATTTTGGCGATTTGATCACGCGAGCAAGTTCGTATGATATTTTTAGACTTGTGTGCATATTTGGTTTGATGCCCCAAGGGCTCGGGTGAATTTCGGATAGGCCACGGGATGTTTTGGACTTTGGAAAAATCTGATTTTTCTGCAGATTCTAGTGTTCTGGCATGTCCTTCTTCGCGTTCGCGAAGGTTCTCTTGCGAATGCAAAGAGTAAACTGGTGAGGCTGAAAATCTCTTCTTCGCGAATGCGAAGGCCTGGTCACGAACGTGAAGTGATGGGGGATTTACCCTTCGTGAACGTGACCGGCTCATCACGAACGCGAAGCATTTGGGGACCTGGGGGAGGGTTGGTCGTTCCTTCCTCGCAAACGTGAAGTCCAGGGGGTAGCCTACATGTACGCGAACACGGTCTCGCGAACACAAAGGCTTAGCAACCTATACTCTTCGCGAACGCGACAGTGCTCTCGCGATGAACATTGTCGCCCAGCACTTAACAGAATCCAAAAACGGGAATTGGCCATTTATTTCATTTTCTAAAAAACCAAACGGACTAGAGGCGCTTTTCAAGAGTTGTTTTCTTCCCCAAAGTGTTGGTAAGTTATTCTAAACCATTTTCTTTCAATTATCCATTACATTTTATGAATTATCAACCTAAAATCTAGAGTTTTCATGGTAGAATTAGGGGTTTGGATAGAAACTAGGGATTTCGGAAATTTGGGGATTTAGACCTCAATTTGAGGTCGTATTCCAAAACCAATTATATATCCGGGATCGGGGGTGAATGGGTAAATAAATTTTGGTCCGAACCTCGGGTTTTGACCAAGCGGGCCCGGGATCGATTTTTAACATTTTGGAGGAAAATTTGGAAAATCTAAATTTATGCAATGTAATTAATTCCTTTAGCAATATTTGATATTATTGAGTCGGTTTTGAATAGATACGAGTGGTTTAGAGGTGAATTCTAGAGGAAAAGCTGTGATCGAGTATTAAGTGGCATTTGGAGCGAGGTAAGTGTTGTGTCTAACCCTGACTTGAGGGAATTAGGAATCTCAGATTATTTGCTATGTGAAATTTATGTGAGCGGCGTATATGAGAGGTGACGAGTACTTATGCGACACCAATTTACCTGTTTTCCCTGTTTTCTCCCATTTTTCTTATGTTGTCTCTTTCCTGTGCCTAATGGTTACGTATTTAGACTAGTGTTGTTAAATTGATCGTTCTTATCATGTTTGCGAATTCTCTGGTGATAATTGAGTATTTATTTAAAAGTTGAGATTGATATTATGCAGCCAAATGTTGAAGTAAGGCTTGTACTTGTTATTCTATCTCCCTGTTGCTATTCATGTATTGCATTATGGTAAGGGAGAGTGTTAATGCACGAAGGGTGATGTCGTGCCATATTGTGAGTGTTAATGCACGAATGGTGATGTCGTGCCATATTGTGAGTGTAAAAGCACGAAGCGTAATGTCGTGCCATATTGTGAGTGTTAATGCACGAAGGGTGATGCCGTGCCATATTGTGAGTGTAAAAGCATGAAGGGTGATCTCGTGCCATGATATGAGAGTTAAAGCACGAAGGATGATGCCGTGTCGTTTCTATTAATTTTATGGTGAGATTGAGAGTAAAAGAACGAAGGGTGATGCCGTGCATTTTTTCTTTACTGTATTCATGCTCCTGTTAGCTCATAGTATATTGGTTTTTCCAGTTCTCATTCTGTTGTAGCTCTTTATTTTGTATTTCCCTCAGCATGTTTCCCCCTCCTGATAATTCTTGTCAAGCTCTTCATTACTGTTATTTGTATATACGATGTTAAATTGTACATGTTGATTTCTAGGTGCCTTGCCTTAGCCTCGTCACTACTTCGTCGAGGTTAGGCTCGACACTTACCAGTACATGGGGTCGGTTGTACTGATACTGCACTCTACACTTTTTGTGCAGATTTTGGTACCGGCTCGGGTTGATCGAGATTTTTGCTGTTGGACCCGCTATCCGGAGACTCAAGGTAGATCTGTTGGCTTTCACATACCTTGAAGTCTCCGTCTATCCTTCTGTTTTATTGTTTCTTTCATTCAAATAGTTGTATTTCTTTCAGACTATTACTTGTAGTAAATTCTAGAATGCTCGTGAATTGTGACTCCAGATCCGGGTGGTAGTAATTAATACAATTCTTTAATTATTTCGCACTTATTATATTTCATCTTAGCTAATTATTATTATTTACTGAATGGAAATAAGGATTCAGTTTAATGATTCTCTAACGTTGGCTTGCCTAGCAAGTAAAATCTTAGGCGCCATCCCGGTCCCGACAGTGAGAATTTCGAGTCGTGACAAGTTGGTATCAGAGCACTAAGTTGCCTAGGTCTCACGATTTGTGAGCAAGATTAGTAGAGTCTGGAGGATCGGTACAGAGACGTTTGTGCTTATCTTCCAGAGGCTATGAAGTTTATGAACAAATTTCACTTCTATTCTCCTCTGTCGTGCGATGTTGTTTTCTCAATACTGATTGAACTCTTCTATCTATTATTCTCTCGTAGATGGCGAGAACACGTACCGCTTCCTCAGCTGAGCAGCAGCCAGAGCATCCAGTGGCAGCTCCTACGAGGGGCAGAGGTCGAGGCCGAGGCCGTGCCAGAGGCCGAGGCAGGGCTCATCCCAGAGCCCGAGCAGCAGCCCCAGCAGTGGAGCCTCAGTTAAAGCTTGACGAGGAGGTTCCAGCCCATACTGTTCCTGTGGATCCAGCTCAGGTTCCGGAAGGGTTTATTGCCACCCCAGCACTTCAGGATGCTTTGGTCCGTTTGGTGGGCCTTATGGAGAGTATGGCCCAGACTGGCGCATTTCCCATGGCACCAGCCGTCTCTTAGGTTGGAGGAGTAGCCCAGACTCCTGCTACTAACACTCCGGAGCAGATGGCTCCCCAATATCAAACTCCAGCCGCTCATCCAGTCGGAGTAGTTCAGCCGGTTGTTGCGCCACAGACCGATGATGGGTCAGCTATGTCTTCTGAGGCTTTATGAAGATTGGACAGGTTTACCAAGATCTTCCCAGTTCACTTCAGTGGTGCCACTTCAGAGGATCCCCAGGAGTATCTCGACAGCTGTCACGAGGTTCTACAGAACATGGGTATAGTGGAGACCAATGGGGTCGACTTTGCTGCATTTCAGATGACTGGTTCCGCCAAGAAATGGTGGAGAGATTATTTGTTGACCAGACCAGTTGGGTCGCCTGCTCTTACTTGGGACCAGTTCTCTCAGCTCTTCATAAAGAAGTTTCATCCTATCACATTGAGAGATGAGCGTCGCCGTCAGTTTGAGCGTCTCCAGCAGGGCAGTATGACTGTTACTCAGTATGAGACCCTTTTTGTGGACTTGGCCCGTCATGCTATTCTTATGCTTCCCACCGAGAAAGAGAGGGGGTGAGGAGGTTTATTGATGGAATTTCTCAGCCTATCAGATTGCAGATGGCCAAGGAAACTGAGAGTGAAATTTCTTTTCAGGCGGCTGCTAATGTCGCCAGACGAGTCGAGATGGTTCTTGCTCAGGGAGGTCAGGGGTTTGACAAAAGACCTCGTTATTCTGGTGAGTTCAGCGGTGCCTCATCTAGAGATAGGGGTACTTATGGTAGAGGCTATCCTCCTAGGCCGTTTTATTCAGCACTCCAGGCACCCCGCGGTGCCTCAGATTCCTCAAATGCCTTATTCCAACCAGCTAGATTACAGTGCACCACTAGCTCCTATTAGTGCACCTCCACTCCAGAGTTATCAGGGTGGTTACTCAGGTCGACAGGGTCAGTTTCAGGGTTAGCAGTCATAGCAGCCGAGGTTATGTTATACTTGTGGTGATCCGAGGCACATTGCTAGATTTTTCCCTTGGGCAACAGGCAGCTCACAGCATCAGAGTTCTCGTATCATGGTTCCGGCACCAGTTGTTGTACCACCTACTCAGCTAGCCAGAGGTAGGGGTCAAGCAACCAGAGGTAGAGTCCAGACTGTTAGAGATGGAGGTTAGGCCGTTATAGGTAGAGATCATCCAGCTAGAGGTCGTCCTAGGGACATAGTTCAGGGTGGTGGGGTCCAGCCTCGGTGTTATGCTTTCCCAGCCAAGCCTGAGGCTGAGTCATCTGACGCTGTCATCACAGGTACTGTTTCAGTTTGCAGTAGAGATGCTTCAGTTCTATTTGATCCAGGATCTACTTACTCATATGTGTCATCCTATTTTACTCCATATTTGGTTGTGTCCCGTGATTCTTTGAGTGCTCCTGTGTATGTGTCCACGCCAGTGGGGGATGCTATTATTGTAGATCGTATTTATCGTTCATGTGTGGTCACCATTGGGAGTCTTGATACTCGTGTAGACCTTCTATTTCTCGATATGGTTGGTTTTGATGTCATACTAGGTATGGATTGGCTGTCACCTTATCATGCTATATTAGATTGTCACACAAAGACGGTGACCTTATCCTTGCAGGGGTCTCCTCGATTAGAGCGGAAATGGACTCTTGGCCATTCTGCCAGCAGGGTTATCTCTTATGTGAAGGCTCGGCATATGGTCGAGAAGGGGTGTCTAGCTTATTTGGCTTATGTTCGCGATTCTAGTGTGGAGGTTCCTTCAATGGATTCAGAGACGGTTGTTCATGAGTTTCCAGAGGTGTTTCCTGCAGACCTGCCGGGGATGCCACCCGACAATGACATTGATTTCTGCATTGATTTGGCTTCGGGCACTCAGCCCATTTCCATTTCTCTATACCACATGGCCCCGCCGGAGTTGAAAGAATTGAAGGAACAGTTGCAAGATTTTCTTGATAAGGGCTTCACTAGACCTAGTGTCTCGCCCTGGGGTGCACCTGTATTATTTGTGAAGAATAAATATGGATCGATGAGGATGTGTATAGATTATCAGCAGTTAAACAAAGTCACCATCAAGAACAAGTACCCATTGCCGAGGATTGATGATTTATTTGATCAGCTCCAGGGTGCCCAAGTTTTTTTGAAGATTGATTTGAGATCTGGCTACCATCAGTTGAGGATTAGGGCATCCGATGTCCCTAAGACAGCTTTTCAGACTCAGTATGGGCATTATGAGTTTCTGGTGATGTCATTTGGGCTGACCAATGCCCATCAGCATTCATGGATTTTATTAACCGGGTGTTCAAGCCCTACTTGGATTCCTTTGTGATTGTATTTATTGATGATATCTTGATCTACTCCCATAGTCGAGAGGAGCATGAGCAGCACCTTCAGATCGTTCTTCAGACTTTGAGAGACAGCCGGTTATATGCAAAGTTCTTAAAATGCGAGTTTTTGTTAAGTTCAGTTGCTTTCTTGGGTCACGTTGTATTAGTAGAGGATATTCAGGTGGATCCTAAGAAGATTGAGGCAGTTCAGAACTGGCCTAGACCCACATCAGCTATAGAGATCCATAGTTTCTTGGGATTGGCGGGTTATTACCATCAATTCGTGGAGGGGTTTTCATCCACCGTAGTCCTGTTGACCAGGTTGACCCAGAAGGGTGCCCCATTCAGGTGTTCAGACGAGTGTGAGGCGAGATTTCAGAAGCTCAAGACAGCTTTGACTGCAGCGCCGGTATTGGTATTACCCACAGGTTCAGGATCATATACGGTATATTGTGATGCATCCCGAGTTGGACATGGTGCGGTATTGATGCAGGGTGGCAAGGTTATTGCATATGCTTTGTGGCAGCTGAAGGTTCACGAGAAGAATTACCATGTTCATGATCTAGAGCTGACAGCCATTGTTCACGGACTGAAGATTCTGAGGCACTATCTTTATGTTGTGCCATGTGAGGTATTTACGGATCATCGGAGCTTGTAGTATTTGTTCAAGCAGAAGGAACTCAATTTTAGGCAGAGGAGGTGGTTGGAACTATTGAAAGACTATGATATCACCATATTGTATCATCCCGGGAAGGCCCAATGTGGTGACCGATGCTTTAAGTAGAAAGTCAGCTAGTATGGGTAGCCTTGCTTATATTCTAGTTGGTGAGACACCGCTTGCATTAGATGTCTAGGCCCTGGCCAACCAATTCATAAGGTTGGATGTTTCAGAGCCCATCCGTGTTCTAGCTTGTACAGTTCCTCGGTCTTCCTTGTTTGAGCACATCAAAGATCGGTAGGATGACGATCCTTATTTACTTATCCTTAGAGACACGGTGCGGCATGGTGGTGCCAAGCAGGTTATTGTTGGAGATGACAGATTTTTGAGGATGCATGGTCGTATTTGTGTGCCTAATGTGGATGGACTTCGTGAGTTGATTCTTGAGGAGGCCCACAGTTCCCGGTATTCTATTCATCCAGGCACCGTCAAGATGTATCAGGACCTGCGACAGCATTATTGGTAGAGGAGGATGAAGAAAGACATAGTTGCATATGTAGCTCGGTGTCTAAATTGCCAGCAAGTAAAGTGTGAGCATCAGAGACCTGGTGGTTTGCTTCAGAAGATAGATATTCCTGAGTGGAAGTGGGAGTGTATCACTATGGATTTTGTTATTGGACTCCCACAGACTTAGAGGAAGTTTGATGTAGTTTGGGTCATTGTGGACAGGCTGACCAAGTCAGCGCACTTCATTCTTGTGGCAGTTACTTATTCTTCGGAGCGGTTGGCAGAGATTTACATTCGTGAGATCGTTCGTCTTCACGGTGTGCCCGTGTCTATCATTTCTGATCGAGGTACGCAGTTCACCTCATACTTATGGAGGGCAGTACAGTGTGAGTTGGGTACGCGGGTTGAGTGGAGCACAGTTTTTCATCCTCAGACGGACGGGCAGTCCGAGTGCACTATTCAGATCTTGGAGGATATGCTCCGCGCATGTGTTATAGACTTCGGAGGATCGTTAGATTAGTTCTTGCCCCTTGCAGAGTTTGCCTACAACAACAACTACCAGTCGAGGATTCAGATGGCTCCCTATTAGGCATTATATGGTAGGCGGTACCGGTCGCCAGTTGGGTGGTTCGAGCCGGGGGAGGCTCGGTTGTTGGGCACAGACTTACTACAGGATGCCTTGGATAAGGTTAAGATTATTCAGGATCGACTTCGCATAGCTCATTCCAGGCAGAAGAGTTATGCCGACCGTAGAGTTCGTGGTGTTGCATTCATGGTCGGGGAGAGAGTGTTGCGTCGGGTATCACCCATGAAGGGTGTAATGAGGTTCGAAAAGAAGGGCAAGTTGATCCCTAGGTATATCGGACCTTTTGAGATTCTGGAGAGAGTGTGAGAGGTGGCTTACAGGCTTGCGTTGCCACCTAGTTTAGCAGCTGTTCATCTAGTATTTTATGTGTCCATGCTTCGAAAGTATCACGGCGATCCGTCCCATGTGTTAGATTTCAGCTCTGTCCAGTTGGACAAGGATTTGACTTACGAGGAGGAGCCGGTGGCTATTCTAGTCCTACAAGTTCGCCGTTGAGATCAAAGATTTACCCTTCAGTTCGAGTGCAGTAGAGAGGTCAGCCTGTTGAGGCAACCACTTGGGAGTCCGAGTCTGATATGCAAAGTAGATATCCCCACCTTTTCACCAGCTCAGGTACTTTTCTATGTCCGTTCGAGGACGAACGGTTGTTTTAGAGGTGGAAAATGTAATGACCCAAAAGGTCATCTTATATTTTAGAACTAGAATCCGCGCTCTTAATCCTTAAAAATCTCATTTTTACCCTCCTCAATTTGCGTGCCCAGTCCGGACATGTTTCCGAAAAGCTTTTATGTTGAAAATTGATAAAACTAAGAATTTTTGCCTTAAAAGTTAATTTTAGTTGACTTCGGTCAATATTTTTGGTAAACGGGCCCAGATCCATATTTTGACGGTTCCGTTGGGTCCATGTCGAATTATAGGACCTGGGCGTATTCCCGGAATTGAATTCGGAGATCCCTAGCTCGAGTTATGAATTTTTGATGAAAATTAAAAGTTTGAAAATTAATTATTTTTAAGAATTGATTGATGTTGGCATTGTTAGTACCGGGTCCGTATTTTGGTTCTGGCACCCGGTACAGGTTCATTATGATATTTAAGACTTATGTGTGAAATTTGGTGAAAAACGGAGTTGATTTGACCTGATTCGGACGTCCAGTTGAGAAGATAGGAATTTTTAGAGTGTTCTTGAGAATTTCATTTGATTTAGTACTAAATTCGTAGTTCTAGGTGTTATTTTGGTGATTTGATTGCGCGAGCAAGTTCGTATGATATTTTTAGACTTGTGTGCATGTTTGGTTTGGAGCCCCGAGGGCTCGGATGAGTTTCGGATAGGCCACGGGATGTTTTGGACTTTGAAAGAATCTGGTTTTTCTGCAGATTCTGGTGTTCTGGCATGTCCTTCTTCGCGTTCGCGAAGGTTCTCTCATGAATGCGAAGAGTAAACTGGTGAGGCTGAAAATCTCTTCTTCGCGAACGCGAAGGCCTGGTCGCGAATGCGAAGTGATGGGGGATTTACCCTTCGCGAATGCAACCGACTCATCGCGAAGGCGAAGAACTTGGGGACCTGGGAGGGTTGGTCGTTCCTTCATCGCGAACACGAGCAATGTCTCGCAAACGTGAAGGCCAGGGGGTAGCCTACGCGAACGCGAACACGGTCTCGCGAACGCGAAGGCTTGGCAGCCTATACTCTTCGTGAACGCGACAGTGCTCTCGCGAACACGATGAACACTGTCGCCCAGCACTTAACAGAATCCAAAAACGGGAATTGACCATTTATTTCATTTTCTCAAAAACCAAAAGGACTAAAGGCGATTTTCAAGAGTTGTTTTCTTCCCCAGTGTGTTGGTAAGTGATTCTAAACTATTTTCTTTCAATTACCCATTACATTTTATGAATTATCAACCTAAAATCTAGAGTTTTCATGGTAGAATTAGGGGTTTGGGTAGAAACTAGGGATTTCTGAAATTTGGGGATTTAGACCTCAATTTGAAGTCGGATTCCAAAATCAATTATATATTCGGGCTCGGGGGTGAATGGGTAAATGGATTTTGGTCCGAACCTCGGGTTTTGACCAAGCGGGCCTGGGGTCGATTTTTAACTTTTTGGAGGAAAATTTGGGAAATTTTAAATTTATGTAATATAATTAATTCCTTTAGCAATATTTGATATTATTGTGTCGTTTTTGAATAGATACGAGTGGTTTGGAGGTGAATTTTAGAGGAAAAGCTATGATTGAGTGTTAAGTGGCCTTCGGAGCGAGGTAAGTGTTGTGTTTAACCCTGACTTGAGGGAATTAGGAACCTCAGATTATTTGCTATGTGAAATTCATGTGAGCGGCGTATATATGAGGCGACGAGTACTTATGCGCCGCCAATTTATATATTTTCCCTGTTTTCTTCCGTTTTTCTTATATTGTCTCTTTCCTATGCCTAATGGTTACGTGTTTAGACTAATATTATTAAATTGATCGTTCTTATCATGTTTACGGATTCTCTGGTGATAATTGAGTATTTATTTAAAAGTAGAGATTGATATTGTGGAGCCAAATATTGAAGTAGGGCTTGTACTTAAGGGTAGCAAGTGGGCCGGTCCAGGTCCGGGACCGGCCCGGGACCGCGGGCCAAACGGGCTAAACGGGCCAGGACCGTTTGGCCCGGTTTTAGCGGGCCTGGTCCGGTCTCGTGGGCCAGTCCTATGACTGTCTCTTATACACATCTTGAGGCAACCACTTGGGAGTCCGAGTCTGATATGCAAAGTAGATATCCCCACCTTTTCACCAGCTCAGGTACTTTTCTATGTCCGTTCGAGGACGAACGGTTGTTTTAGAGGTGGAAAATGTAATGACCCAAAAGGTCATCTTNAAAAACAAAAACTATTGCTTTTGCGCTAGGCATGGATAATGGTACACTAAGGTACCAAGGGAGACTATGTGTTCCGAATGTAGATGGTCTCGGGGAAAGAATCATGCTTCTAGGTATTCCGTGCATCCACATTCTACAAATATGTATCACGATCTCAAAGAATTCTATTGGTGGAATGACATGAAAAGGAGTGTGGCAGACTTTGTGGCAAGGTGTCTGAATTGTCCGCAAGAGAAGGCCGAACATCAACGGCCTGGTGGATTGGCACAGAACATAGAAATTCCAATATGGAAGTGGGAAATAATTAATATGGACTTCGGGGTAGGGTTACCGCGCACTCCGTGCAAGTTTGACTCAATTTGGGTGATCGTGTACCGACTCACGAATAAGGGTGGCAAGTAGGCCGGTCCAGGCCCGGGACCGCGGGCCAAACGGGCTAAACGGGCCAGGACCGTTTGGCCCGGTTTTAGCGGGCCTGGTCCGGTCTCGTGGGCCAGTCCTATGATTTGGGCCCGTTAGGCCGGGACCGTTAGCCCGCCAGGGCCCGGGACCGGCCCGGTCCCTTAGCGGGCTAAACGGTCCCAACGGCTATGTTTTTTAAAAAAAAATAAAATAAAATAGTCGTTGGACTGTCAAAAATAGTCGTTGGCTATTTATAAAATAGCCATTTAACCCCCCAAACTTTATTTTAATCCTAAACTTTTTATAATTACACTTTTTCCCTATTTTCAACTATAAATACCCCATCATTATTTCAATTTTTCTTACAAAATCATCCATCTATCACAATCTCTCTCTAATTTACTTCTATAATTGCTACTATTGCTTACTTTATTGTTACAATTTGTGAAACAATTGTGAAGTTGGTGAATTGAAGTCTTCAACGATAATCAATTTCCAACAAGTTGTTCGTCAATTCGGTAAACTCGTTCCAACTCTTAAGTTTTAATATTATAATTTTGTTTGTTTTATTTATTTTGCTTGATTAATTAAGATGGCTTATTCCTTAAAAAATATGTTTAGTAAAAATAAGGGAAAATCGAATAGTGGTGAATATAGTGGCCAATTTGTTCCTCCTCCACTTCCCCCGGCTCCCCAACCCAAACCTATTACCCGTCCTACACCTCTTATTCTTGATAGCGATAATAGTTTATTACAATTTACCGAGAGTCAATTTTGTCATAATATTGCACCCGGTGAACAATTAAACCATGAAATATGAATGCTATTTATGGTAATCCAACTATTGATAAAAATGATGATGAGGAAATAGATTTTGATGAAACGCAACCGGATGACGATACACCCACTAGTCCTGCTCCTGAAGTTAACCCAACTAATAATAATCCAGATGATCTCTCGTCTGACCCTCCTGTTAGTGCCCCTACCTTTTCTAGACAACCTTCTAAACGGGCAGAAACATCTCTTGTTTGGTAATTTTTTACTCAACTAAGAGAAAAAAATAGGGCAAAGAGTTAGTTTTTCAATATGTTGGAAAAATCAGCACTTTTCAGAGATTGGATCCGTTCGGAAAGAAAAAATTTTGGACTTGCTGAATCACAACCAGAGGTAGACGAAGCTTATCAAGAAATGCTAGCTGAACTTGCGGATGATGATGCTTCGCCTGGAAGCGGTGATGACCAAGCTTCATTTCCGCCACCACCAACGGAAATTCCTCCGGACCTTGAAGGATTTATGAAATTTGTAAGAGATACCATATAAATTAATATGTAACTTGTATTTTGGCACATCTTGATTAGTTTCTTTTTCTTCTCAATGGTGGTATTAGCACCTTGTTGTGCTCATTCCATAGGGGGAGGAAGACTAAGAAAGATATTGCCATGATTTTTAATGCTATAATAAAAATATAACGCATTGATTTGTATATGTATATATTCGATATATATATATATGTGTGTGTATATCGAGTATATCGAATATACTATGTATATATTAGTATAGTGTGTGTGTGTGTGTGTGTGTATATATATATATATATATATATCTTATATCTTATATATCTTAAGATATATATATATATATATATATATACACATCTTAATATATATACATATCTTAAGATGTATATATAGTAAATCGAATATAGCTTATATATCTTAA
>AWOL01S0022354.1:77340-99234 GCA_000715115.1 Nicotiana otophora | reverse complement strand
TTTTGCATCGGTGGTTGCGCTATTAGTTGGAAAGCTACATTACAACATGTAGTAGCTTTATCTCTACCGAAGCAGAATATACGGCAGTGACCGAGGCGATCAAAGAAGCTTTATGGTTGAAGGGTCTATTTGAGGAACTCAGTTTACACCAAAGTGGTATTACCATTTTCTGTGATAGTCAAAGTGCCATTCACTTGACTAAAGATCAAATGTATCATGAGAGGACGAAGCACATTGATATAAAGTATCATTTCATCCGAGAAACCATTGCTGAAAGAAAAGTCTCTGGTCAGAAGATCTAACACTAGAGACAATCCTGCTGACTTGTTCACAAAACCTCTTCCAGTGTCCAAGTTCAAGCTTTGCCTGAACTTGATTGGCATTTATGAAGAATGATTTTTCCCATTGGGGTTTTTGCGGAGAAGGTGGAGCAAATTTACTATATATAAGCCGAAATTAGGCCAAGGTGGAGATTTGTAATATGGTCAAATTTTCATGACATTTGCCATGACATAATATCCATTATAATAAATTTGTGGTTCATGACATTTGCCATGACATAATATCCATTATAACAAATTTGTGGATCATGACATTTGCCATGACATAATATCCATTATTAGGCCAAGGATTTCTTGCTATAAATAAATGAATTTCAACTCATTTGCAAACACACCAATTCAAGAGCTTTTCACTCTTGTCTTTCTTTCTCCTCCTTTATTTCATTATAGAGTATTTTGTAAGAGAGTTAGTGTTGGGAAACACTTGTGTGAACCCTGTCTTTGGAGTGATCTTGTGAGGTTATTCTCTTGGGGTATTTGGGATTAATTAGAGTATTTACTCTAATTTTGTACTCTCTTTTGTACTCTTGTTGGTATAGTAAAATTGCTCCTCTCCGCCTGTGGACGTAGGTCACCTTGATCGAACCACGTTAAATTTGTGTCTTCTTTATCTTCTTTAATTGCCGTTATTATCAACTTCCATTGTCTTTGTTATAGTCATTATACCATTGTTTGGCTAAATTCCGCACTACCCGGGTTCCCGATCCTAACAGTTACCGTGAAAAGTATTCTATAAACTATTATGTTGCTACCTGAAGTGCGGATATCTGAACTAATGTGCAGTATTTCTGGTTCCAGACCCTGAATGCTTTCTGAATGTTGCTGCATCCTCCTCCCATCTCATATTAGAAGTATATCGGATAAGACACAACAGGTAAAGAATTGAGGTTTTCCATATGTAACAATTCGTAATTTGGTACTTAAGGTTTATGGTTTGGAATTCAATGTTTAGCAACTTCATCAGTCTACTGATCGCAGATGTGGCCTTTATATGTTCTCTTGAATAAGTTTTCAAGGACAGAAGAAGAATACTCTCAAGGATCTGGAAGGGATCGTTTAAGCTTGGTAGAGTCCTTCCTTTGTAAACGATCAGTTGGCACAAACAAATGCCCCAATACAGCCCTCTCATGTTCGTACTTTTGTGAAGTGAGTCCATTTGCTCTATTCACAACTCTATCATTTGCTTTTTGGGCACTTTTTTGAAGTCTTTTGCTAATTTAAAATTTTGAATGTTGGCTAATATGTGTAGATAAATGTTTGTGTAATCTATATTTTTAGCAAGTGGCTTCTTGATATATGCTCACTTGTTTGTCTAGTCTTAACAATCAGTCTGTGCTTGTCACTATAGGTTCCACATATTAACCAGTTACATTCATGGGACTGTGGTCTTGCTTGTGTTTTAATGGTTTTGAGGACTCTCGGTATGGATTATGATATGCAAGAACTTGAAGAGCTTTGCTGCACTACAAGGTACGTCTTTTAAAAGCTTTCAAAATTTACTCCTTGTTCTATAAGTACTTCTTTTGCTCTGTTGTGAGGATAAATATCACATTTAACTTCTACTTCATTCATCCTTTTCTTTTAGTTGTTTTAATCTAATTGCTTATTGGGGAATTCCCCCTTTGCATCTCTGCAATACTAAGTTAATTTGAGTCTGCATTACTTAAAAGCCCATAATTGTATATCATGTATTTTTTGATGTCTTACCTCGGTTGATGCTATGTTATTTTATTAGACCTTTACTTTTTACATGTTTCTCCATGTGTTTGGATCTTCAGAAGGATTAAATAACTGTCATTTTGGTGCTATATGTAAAGAGTCAATATATTTGGACCTAGAGGTGATTGGGGCAATATAGGCTATTCCTATAAATGGGTGATCGCTACATTGATGTACATAATAATGAGATCCTATGATAAACTGCAAAGCATGATAAAAGGAAGTACACACTTTCCCTCCTACTATGAAAACTAAAGCATGAAGCACTGATTGGTGGCATCACCCGTGCTATGGAAGAAATGCTTCTTTCCAAGGAAGATTGAATCAAATCTCCTAGATTTACTTTTCAGACATGTTTCACCTATTTCCGACGCTAGATTAATCCTTTTAGATGATTGAACAAAGCCTTCAATGCTAGAGAAAGAGAGAACTTCCAGTCTAGCCCTCTTACATCTTCTTTCTTTTTTGAAGTCTCTGCATCAGTTCTTAGTTTTCTTGTAATGTTAAACTACGAACATGATTAGCCTTTTCCATTTCATTCTGGTGATATTCTCATTCTCGAGCTGGATCTTGCCGATAATTCTATAGGAAAAGTGTCCCTTTATGCTTTAAAGCATGTAGTCGGATTTTGACTTTGCAGGATTATTGAGAGAAGCAAAATTATACTATTCATGGAGAAACATGTGGCATATTTGTGGACATTGCAAAAAAAGATAAAATTGAATTGACTAGATTAAAGGTGGTTCAAAAAAAAAATATTTGTGGTATATTATCAACTTCAACTTGTTTGGGACTAAGGCGTAGTAGTTGTTGGTAATTTGAAATTTTAAACTTCCCATTTAACAATCCACAAAGAGAAAGTAAGACCAGCGCTCTAGGACTCAGGGAGTAATTGGCCACTGGTATGTTTACATTCGAAATTAAGACTCGCTGTTTTAGACGTAACAACCCATGATACTGTCACACCCCAGAACTGTATGAGCGCGTGACCAGCACCCAATTGTTGTTTTTTCATTTAGTGCACCTCGTGTCTGACATTTGGGTTCCTTGCTGGATAGCTTGAGTTCAAATGAAACATTCATTCACTTACCTCTTATATGAATGAGATAAAATGCTTCACAAAGTTTATTGACGTTGTTCTTAATCCTTGCAGTATTTGGACTGTTGATCTGGCATATTTGTTGCAGAAATTTTCTGTCAACTTTTCCTACTTTACAGTCACATTAGGAGCAAATCCAAGTTTCTGCGTGGAGACATTTTACAAGGTGGAGTATTTATGGATGATTTTATGCACTTAGAATTGCTTACATTTTTTGCTGCTCTTCACTGGAAGGCTGTTAGAAATGAAATGAGTAACTGGAAAAATATAACTTTGGATAATACCTATATACATCAGCAATTTGACATTGTATGTATTTTTTTTTTTAAAGATTCAGTAGCATATTCATCTGATGTGTTTATGTGTTCAACTGCTGTTACCATATCAAATGTCTGTGACATAACATACGAAATAGGTTCGTTGTGAAGAAAACATATAAAATGTATTTAGTGTGAACTGTGAAGAGCATCACATCAACTTCTCTTTATCACTCTTGAATAGAACTTTCAGGGGATAAAATAACCTGTTAGAGTTTGCTCTCATTGTGATTTTCACTTTTGCAAGTATTTCAAGCTTCTAAATATGCATGATGTAATTGCACCCAAGGGTGTGGCTCAGTGGTCAATAAAGGGGGTTGAGAATCATGAGGTCCCAGGTTCAAATCCCATCGGTAGAAAAAACACTAGGGTGTCATTTGGTTGGAAACAAGTTATCCCAGGATTAAATATTCCAAGATTAGTTATCCCGGGATAAGTTATCCCACCCTTTCATAGGGATAAAAAAACACTACAATCCCGGGATTAATTATACCGCGATTTTGTTCCAACCAAATATGGGATAAACTCATCTCAAATTTTATCCCGGGATTAATTATTCCTTATCCCTCGTACCAAACGAGCCCTAGGTGATTTCTTCTGTCCAAGCCTTGGTGGATAGAGTTACCTGGTACTTGTTGCTGGTGGGAGGTAGCAGGTGTCTAGTGGAATTAGTCAAGATGCGTGCAAGCTGGCCTGGACAACGGTTATTAAAAAAAAATATGTATGATGTAACCATCGCATTCCATTTTGATATCATTTATCTAAGTGGGCATTTGCTTATTACTTATTAGGTATTGTACCTTTTTATATCAGTATTAACATATACTATGAAGATCAATGTGCTCCTTGTGTTTTAGTCTTTGTATATTTAATATTATCAGTATGCTGATTGTATAAGAGAAGCAGGATCTCAGGGTAACTAAAAACATGATAAACGTATAGAGAACGTACAGTTCTACACGCTGTTGGTTTCATTCTAATCTGAGAAATTTACTGTGTCATTCTTCTCCTGTCTTTGTGATGCTGATCAGATTGCACTTTGCAGGAGCAATTGTCTAATGATCTGGTCCGAGTTGATATGCTATTCCAAAAGGCACGTGATGCTGGTATTAATATAGAGGTACAACCCACTCCGTTATATCCAGTCTTATAATAAATACATTGCTATGTTATTAGTCAGGGCATAAGTATTTCTCGTCATCAGAACTAGATCTTTGCTTATGACAAGAGTTGTGATTTGGAGTCTTATCCAATTAATTCTTCAACGATAGCTCATTTACTGCTTTCACTGTTTAACCTTCTGTTTTGTTTTTTAAGGCTACCTCTAATGTCTAGCTACCATGTTAACGGTCTTCGCTTCCAAAGCTTAAACAAAGTGCAGTAGAGAGAAAAGGTGTGTCATGGCTTCTAAAGCCATTTATTGCTAGATCAATGACAAAGATTGATGGAAGGAAAGGGCTTCATGCATGAACTGGTTTTCTCCAAATATAGTCTTCAAGGCTTTAGCAAATTCATCATTATATAAAAGGTAGCTGGTGTTACTGTCTTAACGGGATATGTTTCACATGAAAACACAAATGGAAGAAAACAAAAATTAGATTTGAGGATTAGATGACATGTTGTTTTTACCTCCAGATTGCGTAGCAGCATCAGTATCTGGTGTAAAGAGTAAAGGATGTTCTTTTTGTTCATTGTTGCTTGGAAACCTAAGTCTAATTGTTCAACT
The DNA here is from genome assembly GCA_000715115.1 of Nicotiana otophora. Taxonomy (NCBI): domain Eukaryota; kingdom Viridiplantae; phylum Streptophyta; class Magnoliopsida; order Solanales; family Solanaceae; genus Nicotiana; species Nicotiana otophora. Next base: position 94,032 of record AWOL01S0022354.1, on the reverse strand, counting down.
AGTTAGAGTTGGGACTGAAGCACATGATAGTAGTTGGTAGATTAACTAATTGACCTCCTGCTTTGAGGCTTAATCCATTGAATTTGACCTCAAAACATTCTAAATCTGTTTCATGTCATATTATTTGGTGAGTAGGGCAATTCAGATGTACCACCTTCTCAGTGATTTGATGGTCGCTGAAAGGGGCTTCTTCTGCTTTTGGTGGAAATAGGAGGAAAACTACAATGTACACCCTTGATACTAGCTTCCTCCTCTGAGTTCCGTCCAAAAGAATAGTGAATAAGAAAACATCGAATTGTCATCAGATTTGCTTGGTAGCCTACACTATAACTTGATCACATTTCCGTTAGCTTGAACTTCTTTGACTGATCGGGTCTTGCATATAACTTATGAAAAGTGGCCCTGAAAGTGCTTTATCATGTATGTGTTGTTTGACAATAAATTTTTTTCCCTTCATTTTTCATATCACTGCATCACACGAAATGAGGAAAGTAGGTCCTCGTCTTACTTTTTATACATAGTATACATTGATTTTAATAAAGTGTTAGCAATATTCCACCCGCAGGTTGCCACCACCCTCCATCTATCTGCTTTTTTCAAATTTAGCATTGGGGTGGAAAGGAATATAAATACAAATTTATTGTCCTAGCTGGTTGTACCTATGCATCTTGCCAAAGCTTGAGCTTCTCATGTTACTTTGGGATCTCTTTTTCTGCTTACCCTCCTCTTTTGTTGTTTGGAGGATAGTTTATTCTCCAAATTCGAGGAGGCCTACCAAATTTGGGAGAAAGTCTCTCAGTCTTTATTGAGTCATTCACCTAGTCCAAGGAAGTGAGGATTGATACACAGGTCATCCCCTATAGAGGAAGCTTCAAGTATCTTGGGTCAATAATCCAAGGAAATAGGGAGGTCGACGATGATGTCACACATTGTATTGGAGTGGGGTGGATGAACCGGAGGTTTGTATCCGATGTCCTATGTGATAAGAATGTGCCACCGCGACTTAAAGATAAGTTTTATAGAGTGGTTGTTAGACCAACTATGTTGTATGGGGCAGAGTGTTGGTCAATCAAGAATTCACACGTCCAGAAGATGAATATAAATATAATGGAAATGAGGATGCTTAGATGGATGTGTAGGCACGCTATGAGAGATAAGATTAGGAACGAAGATATATAGGAAGGTGGGAGTGACCTCAGTGGTGAACAAGATGCGGGAAGCGAGGCTGAGATACTTCGGGCATGTTAAGAGGAGTACAGATGCCCCGGTGAGGACGTGCGAGAGGTTGGCAGTGATAGGTCTAAGGAGAGGTAGAGATGGACCAATGATGAATTGGGGAGGCGTGATTAGACATGCCATGACACATCTCCAGCTCACCGAGGACATGACCTTAGGTAGAAAAGCATGGAGGTCGAGGATAAGGTAGAGGGTTATTAGGTAGTAGAGTAATTTCTCTCTTTCCTGTGGGAGAGCATGTTCTAGGTTAGAACACCTTATCTGCTCCTTCTCCTACTTATCAGTATCATTATTATTCTATTATTATTTTATTTATCAATTGTATTATTACTGTTGTTTCTTTTACTTGGGTTATCTTTACTATTTTTGCTGTTAGTACTTTCTTTTATACAATATTTTCACCATAGGTTTTTTTACTCTTGTATTTTTCAAACCTGTTTTGAAAACGCTTTTCTTCGGCCGATGGTCTATCGGAAACTGCCTCTCTACCTAATACAAGGTAAGAGTAAGGTCTGCGTACGCCCACCCTCCCCATACCCCACTTGTGGGATCACACTGTTGTTGTTACCTAATCCTCTTTGCTTCTTTCATCCATCTTATTTATATTTAATTTCATCTATGACATCAAGGTAAACTGTAAAAACATGGAAAGATTCTTCTCTATCCAAGAGGCTTAAGAAGAATTGATGAAAAGAAAATGGATTTTAGGATATTAAAGATTCCTGAAACAATGAGGAGAAAAGGCACAATTTAATCTTTTTTATTTTATTTTATTTTATTTAAACAGTTCAATCTTTGTGGCTGAGATTACTTTGTTCCTAGGAGTTTCTCAGACTGCTTTCTATTGGTTCTACACAGAGGAAAAAAAGTTATATTTATTTGCTCTATAACATATTTTTAACTTGTTCAACACATGGTGGCTATTAATATATTATTAATGAATCATAAAAAAGAAAAGCGTCTACACTCTCTCACATTTCAGATTAATTCACTTGACTGACTATTGACACTATTTTCTGTCAGCTATTACCCTCCAAAGTGGAAATATTGAGAACTGTGAACTTTGACCAGCTGTTAAGTTGGGATGTAAGTGTGTAAGATAGTTTTAGTTTTGAATATTGGGATGAGAACTTATAAATGGAGCTTTACTAGAGAGGGAGATCAGTAGCATGAGCCTAGTGGAACAGGAGACAACTTCCAAACAAAATGGAGAGTTGGTGAGAGTTTAACCTGATAAAACTGGCAAGTGGGGTAGGTAAAATACACTGATTATAGTGCCTTCTCTAGGGGAGGCAAGAAGGGTTTAAGCGATTGTTGCTTTAGGTGAGAATGGAAGTATAATGCTCCTTTTGGGAAAAGAAGGGAGCGGTTCAGAATAATAACTTAATTTGTGTTTATAATCCAATATTATTAAGCCTGATCATCTATCAGCTCGTCCAATAGACAGGATGGTTTTAGGAAGTGGCTAAGCTCCTTTCACTCATTATGATCAATTAATAGGGTTACTGTTCCTCGTTAAGGTTTTATGTTCTATCATAGATTTCTGGCTTTCTCATGCTCCATACTTCTTTTTTAAGGTAAGATAAAGGGCCATGCATGGTGGGCTAGAGCTTTCAATTGTAATCTTTTTGGCCTGACCAAGAAATCCTATTTCCTCCGAATTGCAGGGCATCTTTCCCGAAAGAGTTTTTTGCGCTTCCATGTGATTTTGTTTTGATAACCATAAGACCTTTCTTCAATTTCATATAAACTTTAAATATAATGTGTGTTGGAGAAAGATGCGATCAGTTAAAAATATAACATAGTTAATGTTTACGATCGGATCATATTTATGAGGAGTGCCGTAACTATGGAAGAGGAAGAGTGAAGAATAATATATGATTTGCAGGATAAAGTTTGTGTAAGGTGGTACTTATCAAGAAATTCTTTTTGGCTAAGTGATGGATCTGGGTTGCTCTAGTGGTGAGCGCCCTCCACTTCCAACCAAGAGGTTATGAGTTCGAGTCACCCCAAGAGCAAGGTGGAGAGTTCTCTTGGAGGGAGAAAGCCGGGGGTCTATCGGAAACAGCCTCTCCATCCCAGGGTAGGGGTAAGGTCTGCGTACACACTACCCTCCCCAGACCCCACTAGTGGGATTATAGTGGGTTGTGTTGTTGTTGTTGATGGATCGTGGGTTTCTGTAGGTAGTAGTACGTCCTGCTCTCTATCATCAAGGTTAGGATAGGGTCCTCTTGAGGTTATTCTTAATGAGCCTCTGCATCATAACTCCAGACCACGAGCCTTAGAATTGTGGCAATGCAACGGAGCCCTGCTAGGTTTGTTTCTAGCCCAACGATTTTGGTATCTACACCCAGGATAGGAGGTATATTTTTTCAATGTCTATACATATATATGGTATATATATACCAAAATGCAAGTATATATTTGTGTTGGTATCGATAGATGTGTTAGTAGAATCTAGTATGGGCCTTGTAGTTGAACTGGTGGACTGAGGATCCGTTTATGGTGGAACTTTGACGAATTAGTTGGACCACTCATGGAGCTAATGGATGGCATGGAGTACATCAGTGATTGGTTCTTCCTTGGGTTGGCCAAATCTTGGAAATTTTTGGTTCCAGGGTGTGGTATGTACCTCAAATAGATTTTGGCATTAGTTAGTTATTTGAACTGGGAATGACCATGCATTGCAGCTTAGCTGACCCTCCTACTACAAATGCCTAAGCTTGTTTATCTATCTGCCTTGGCTCCTCTTAAATTGTTTGGAAAAGAATTGTGAAGCGTCGACTTGTCATTTTGAATTTTGCAGGCCTTATTTCTCTCATTCGTGTGAGAAACTGAATTCAGCATAGTATATACATCTCTGAAGTTATAGTACAAACACATCCTCTTTTTACAGTGCAGATCAATTACCAATGAAGAGATTTCTTCATTGATCATGTCTGGGAAATTCATCGTGATTGCTTTAGTTGACCAGTACAAGTTAAGGTAGAGTCTTCTGCTTATACATTTTTATCTTTTTTCTCCTTAAATTCACCACCGCCCTACCTCACCCTCCAGAGAAGATTACACCGGAAATGAGAGTTCTCTTTAGCGTATATTGTCCCCAATGAGGGTAATAGGAGCCCGTTTGGATTGGCTTATTTTAAGTGCTTTTAAGCCATTTTGTAGTGTTTGGATAAAGTAAAAAAGTGCTTTTAAGCACTTGTTTTTAAGCTAAAATGACCAAAAAAAAGCCGAAAGCCAAAAGCTAGAATTCCTAACTTATGGCTTATGCTTAAAAGCCACTTAAAATAAGCCCATCCAAACGGGCTCTAAGTGTTTAAGTTCTGCTTCAAGGCCCTTATTGTACTTCTGTTTCTCTTTTTTAGCAGTCACTCTTGGCTGGAAGATATTGGTATATCAGACTTCTGCAATGACAGCCCAGGCTATACTGGTGAGAAGCATCTTCATGTAGTTTTTTTTGTACGTGTTTGTGCGTCAGCTTTTCATGTAGAGTGAGCTATATTTTGTATTTTTAGAAGTCAAAATAGTTCATTAATGTCACACCAAATCGTTGTCACTGTCCAATGTTTTTTTTTTATTACCAAAAAAACCAAGCAACTGCTTATACAATATCAAATATCCTTTTTACACGAAAAGCAAGTGAAACAAAAAGGAACTCTTTATTCTTCACCATGGACTTTCCATTCCTAACCTTCAAAATCCTTTATATTTCTTTTCTCACCGTAGTCCATATCTACCAAAAACATTAAACCACAAAGGGGAGAAACTCTCTACAACTCCTTCCTCGCAACCAATCTCTTCATTCTCCACCAACTTAGGTTGCATCTTGTCCTGGAGACATCAAATATAAGATACACCAAGGGCCATAGTTTATGGCAAAGCAATGCAGAGCAGTATATGGGCCTCATCATCGCCATTGTTCTTGAACAAACAACACCAACTAAATATTATCCTCCTATAGTTGCCCGTCATTAGGATTGTATACCGTGCTGTGCCTCACATGAAGAAAGCCACCTGTTTTGTGCCTTCTATTTTCTTTTTCAGTTTTCACACTAACCTTGTTTTCCCTTGATGAATTCACAGTAATAATAAGACTTAAAAGAGAGCTGATTTGATAAGTACACCCTCTAAATAATGCAGTCATCTTCCAAAATTAGTATAGTTGTAGATTTTTGAAAAGAAATCCTAAAAGATATATCCTACATCACATGACACCCATCTCTCGTAAGAGGATCAGCTACTGTGTCCTTCATGGCAGGGGTGATCAAAGTAGAGGACAAAAGTTGTCTTTAAAGTTGAGCACTAAAGATCCAACCAAAAGCGAACCAATTGCCATTCCAAGTGTGAAGCCATTAAATCTAAATAGCTTACTCCATTCCTTTACAATACATCTCCAAAGACTCATTCTGTATGATGTTGTGACCTTCTACAGTAACCACGCATTCATTGGAATTGCCTTTCTCCATCATGCTTCTTCCTTGGTAAGAAAATCTTGCCAACCATTTCCCTGAAAGTGATTGGTTGAAGATGTATAATCTACAAATGTTCAAGCTGCCAAAATCTAGGTGAGCAGACTTATCCCAACCCACAAATAATTCCTCTCAACATTTGTTCCTTCCCACAAGAATTTCGTCATTGCCTTATAATTTCTTTTACTATCGGAAGTTGGATGGGGAACAAAAACTAGGTAAATGAAATGCTAGGGAGTGTGGATTTTGTTTAGGGTGACTCTTCCTTGTTTGAAAAAAGCTGCATTTTCATCTCTCCAATCTTCTAGATTACAGGATGTTGGAGTTCACCATCTTTGATTCTTCCTCCCAAAGACAATCCTTAATTTTTAGTGGAAAGATGACCACCTTGCATCCACGTATCATGGTGATCTCACGAGGATTTTGTACCTCCCCAGACCAAAACTAATTCGATCACATCTCGTTGATCCGTAGGGAAAAAAACAGCCTCCAATCACACCGATGTTCTGAATAAGAGTTGGATCGATCACCTTTGCGGTTCACATAAAATCAGTGTATCTCTATATTGTACATCTACAAAATCAGTTTAGCTCTATACACATAACATTAGTGTATCTTATACTTATGCTTATATGATATTAAAACTAGGCTAACATTGGAAAATAAATGTTCTTGAAAGGTCATTTCTAAACACGTGTTTTGATGAATATCACAAATTACATGGCCAAGCGGGGGCGGACCTAGAGCATTGACTACGGGTTCCCGGGAACCCAGTAACTTTTGCGTAGACCCTGTATTTATATTAAGAAATTCACTAAATATTTGTAAATATCTAACTGTGAACCCAGATATTATTGCATATTAATTTGAAATTACGGTAGGAACCCATAAGTCTCAAATCCTGGATCCGCCTCTGTGGCCAAGTACATACACATATATTTCAAGATTATTATGGGATTATCTTTAAAAATAAAGTCATAAATAGAAGGTGTTAGAAATATTGTCGAGACATGGAAATTTATTTCCAAAATGATCTGGTATTTGTTGGAGTTTATTTACTTTACTACCAGTTCATTGATGGAGCATTGCCTTTTAGAAAGATAAATCAGAATGTTCTCCTATTATTTGTGACATAGATCTGCATAGGCGGGAAATTAACATTTTTCCTGTAAATTTTGATTTCTGGAGTTTAAAAACTCTGTATAGAGTAGAACATGTTGCTAGTGCTTCTTCGACAGATTGTTTACGACTTTACATACTCCATCCTTTTTGTTCACTAAACTGAAATATGGGCTTCGACACTGGTGTTTGGTGGCTTATGGTTTTAGATCAATTTGTGAAAGAATAGTGCATTAAAGTGGTTTATATCTGAAAAAGGATCTCCTCCCTTTTGTTACATAATCATAATCTTTTTCTTAATCATGTCTACGCAGGTCACTATGTTGTCATCTGTGGATATGATGCTGATACAGATGAGTTTGAGATTCGTGATCCTGCCAGTTCAAGGTTTGTCTTTGTTGATCTTCAATACATTCATAAAGAACATTCAAAAGAGAGGAGAAAGCTTATAACAGGCCTTTCCTGATAGAACTTGGCAACACTTATTTATGATGACTCATTTTACCTATAATGCACAATATAAGAGATTTTACTGGAGATCCATCAGCTACGAGAACTTACTGTAAAGTACCGCATCACGATTAAGATAGCTTACTGGTTTTGCAAGCTACGATTAGGAGTCTTACGGTTCATCATCTTGTTTTCGTTGAGCAAACAAAGGTTCGATTTCTTTGTTTTATGTTTTTTCTTCTCATGTGAGATGCACATGAGCAAATCCAATTAACTCTAACATGAGTTTTGAGGTGTTCCATTAGTTTTAGGGTTGTCGACTGAAAGTCTCCACTTTTTGCATACATTTAAGGGGTATATGTATCAAGGACCAAAATGGTCTAACCCCTATACACTAAGGGACCATTTGGGCTTTTTCTTTTCCTTTGTAATCTCTATTCATGGAAGACTTTTGACCACTAGCACATTTTCTTCAATTTGTCAAACAATTTCCTTTCGGCAGGTATTGGGTAGGTTACGACCCAAGCCTGTCTGTCAAGGTATTGTCTGCTTTGGTTCGACCCCTCTGAGCCTTAGGCTTTTGGGCTCACGCTTTTGTCCGCTTGGTCTTTAACTCAAAAGACGCCTCAACAGTTTAGTCCTGAACTTGCCCTTATGTGGCCCCTATTAACCCTCCCATTCCGATGTGGGATTTTCCTGAGGCAAGTTTCACAACGAACATACTTTCCAGCTTACTGCCAGCGGTCCGTGGGTTGTTACAGCCTTGATCGATATGAGAAAGAAGGGGTCAAGCTCCCAATCTATACAAGGGGCTTGGGCTCGAAAGCCGTTCTTACTCAACAAGCACCTTTCTTAGTATGGTTGCTTGTTTTGCACAAGGTACCAATGATTGCTCATGTTCCTAGACTTTGGACATATGATGAGGTGAGTGATTGAGGTTGCTACTCTAGAGTGGAGAAACATTAGCATTTCACCAAAATGGAATATGGGATATTAAGGCCATGATCGCTGATTGGACAATAAGATGGATCAATATGTTAAACCAAAATGGATAGGAAAAGGGGAGAAATCTTGTGTTTCAACTAGAAGTAATCTAGAGAAGAGGGTGGATGCACTGTCCTCTTTTGGTCCTTTTCCATTATAGCTTATCTAATTATACAGCAGCCTTAAGGAATCCTCATAAGCTTATTATGTAACGACTATGATGGAAATGACACTAGTAGAAAACTTCGTGATGAGTGGCCAGAGAAGCATCTATGCACTGATTTTAGCTACTATGCATTGTACCAAAGTGTCATACTCATTCAGGATTGATTTAGAAGGGGTGAGGAGGTATATGAGAAGACAAAAAAGGAGAAAAGATTGGGAGAATGCGTAAAGATGAATGCCGTATGATGGAGTCTTTTATAGGCATACTTTACAATGTGTATATTACATTTATCCGATGTGAGACACTAGTATGTGCACTGTTACTTCTGTACATATTTAACTTGGTTTAAGTCTAGCTATCTTCATCCTCAAGGGGTATGTATATGTATGTCGTATGTATCAAAGTTTGTTTCAACCTACATATATAGTTCATGGATTAGCAGCGAACTTAGTTAGTACGTAAGCAAGTTAGTCCTCTGACTTTACTGACTTAGTGATTGTGTCTCTATGACAAAACGACTGTCATTTCTATATGCTTGGTTCTCTTGAAAAATACTGGATTAGATGCAATACTAAGTGCAGTTTGATTATTATACATAGTTGTCTGATTAATCTGCACAAACTTTAATTCTCAGAGTAGGTATTTCATCCATATGAGTTCATCAGGTTAATCGTACTGGCCCTATATTTGCTTTGAATTGCAACCACATATTGTATCATGTTCTTTCAGGACATTGAATTTCTCCTATCATACAAGAGTATCTAGAGCTGGAGTGCTTATTACTTATTAGAAAGTCACCCTGCCAGTCTATATCTGTATAGGAGACATCTTCCAGTCTGTATCTGTATAATCAACTATCTGCTCATTCCTCTATCGTCGTAGAGCAGTCCTTCTCTGTGAACTTTTCATTTACAGAAGGATACAAGCCACTACATCTACTGATCGACACGCTAATGAATTGATCACATGGAAATCCATAAATTGACTTACAAAACTCCCAAAATGGCAATGTCCGGTCAGATCACTATAAGATAGTTTAACTTGCTAACTCATCACCTATATATCCAAGATCATTAATTAAGAGGCTTGCCTCACCTAGTAGAAAATTAACATTTAGAACCATGAGTATTGGTCCGAGGACATGGCTCTGGATAGGAAGGAGTGGAGGTCGAGCATTAGGGTTGTTCCGGTGGCGGGGCTGGCCTGTTGTTGTTTCGCTGTGGGTTGTTAGTGGTTTATGTAGTTTCCTCAATATTTTCTATGGTAGTATTGTTGTTTATAGTTATTGCTTTTACATCTATTTTTCTATTTTTTACGATGCTGTTAATATTTTTTATCTTCTTTTGCTGTCACTGACCTATTGTCTATTGTTTATTTTTCTTCTTCTCAAGCCGAGGGCCTTTCGGAAACAGCCTCTCTACCCCTCTGGGGGTAGGGGTAAGGTCTGCGTACACTCTACCCTCCCCAGACCCCACTTATGGGATTATACTGAGTTGTTGTTGTTGTTGTAGAACCATGAGTATTGGTAGGCTCTACAATCAGCCATTTCAATCTCCTCAAGGACATCGATAGTATACTTACCTTTTGAAATGGGCATTATGATGCCCGATCTGCATGGGCAGCCTCAATTCTCAGAACATACTGAAAACTTAAGCTGAAACTGATACGGGAAACTAATATCTGAAACTGAAAAGAGAAAGCTGAGTCTGAAATATTGGTCTAAATGTGCTGAAGAGACTTTACTTTAATAATGCTCTCTCAATCACTACCTGTTATCAGCATAATAAATGCACATCCACAGCAGGATGCTAATAGAACACAGCATGATCAGTTTCACAAGTGATGTCAAACTCTTGAACTTTGCTAATTATCAAGTTATGTTAATGTTTCAGACTGTATAACGACTGACATAATTGGCAGACTAGACCCCTAGAGTCTCTCTAAGCATCAGAAATTGATGGTTTCTGTATAAATACTTCATTCTGAAGACCATTCTGAAGAAATATTCTTGATGTCAAATTGATGAAGAGGCTAATTGCAAACAACAGTCAATGATATTTATGATAATCCATCTTAATATATTAGGATACTTTTGGCAATCAAAACATGTTTTAAGCTGATCAATTTGACCATTGATAAATGATAACTCAAAAGATATATGATAGGACCATTTGGTTTAGGCCTTTTCCTAAACTAAATGGCAAGTCTGGAAAGGATGAAAAAGTGCTGTGAACTTAGTGCTCAATAGATTTACACAAAAGGCTATATAGTTATGCATCAACATTCCTGTACTTTACGCCATACTGTACATAAATATCTGGAGCTTCTTGATAAGATATCCGTGAACACCATGCCCTCTGCACCACAATTCGATAGATAAATACCATTATCAATAGTTAACCCTCCAATTAAGGTGTTATGTGGTAATCATATGACTCGTATTACCAAATTTCATTTTCTTGGAACCAATATTGCCCAATCTTAATGATTTCATTGTTGGGATTAAAGATAAACGGTAAATTCAACTAGAGAAGGAGCCGCAAATTGCAAGAAGAATTATCAAGGGTTGAAAAAGAGACTGAATATATTACCAGAAATTGACTAGTCATCAGAAACTTTCTGGAGAGTAGTCAAAAAATTCGTAAGCACATGGTAGGGTCGCAGGCTATTTTGATTTGGAGGCTGCTAGAAAATTGGACAGGATGTGGTTATATGATGAAAAGTGAAAACACAGCCGGAAAGTTCAAGCCACAAGTTCAGAATCTCAACATAACGCCTTCTTTTTTTTAAGCTTTATCTGGATTGCATATCAACATGTTGGAAAGTGTAATATACCTGGTCAATGAAGTCCCAAATCTAGAAGAACTTGCAGAGATTCTCAGCTGCAACATCGGCTCATTTCCCTCCACCTATCTCGGTCTACCTCTTGGAGCTAAATTCAAGTCAACAGGGATCTGGAGTGGCATAATTGAGAAATTTGAGAAGAGACTTGGGACATGGCAAATGCAATATTTAACCATGGGAGGTAGACTGACATTAATCAATAATGTACTTGACAGCATCCCAACATACTACGTGACTCTTTTTCCTATGCATAGTTCAGTTCTCGAGCAGCTGGACAAAATGAGAAGGACTTTCCTGTGGTAGGGTAACAGCCAAGATCACTAATTCCACCTTGTAAAGTGGAGCAGATGCACTAAACCTAAGGCAATTGGGGGGTGTTAGGTGTAAGAGATCTAAAGCTTCATAACAAAAGCATGCTTCTTAAATGGCTTTGGAGGTTGGACAATGAGAATCTGGCTGCTGGAAAGAGGTCATCACTGCCAAGTATGGAGCTCAGAACAACTGGTGCACTAAGAGGCTTACATCATCACATGGCACTGGTCTTTGGAAGCACTGGGATGAGTTCTTCGAAAACATCTCTTACAAGGTTGTAAATGGAGCAAAAGGTGAAGTTCTGGAAAGACATAAGGCTGGGGAACATTGTACTTAAAGAATCATTTCTAACTGTTGCCTCAATTTCATGCAATTGTGACTCCACTATTGCTGATAATAAAGAGGGGAACATATGGAATATCACTTTAAGAAGGAGCCTGCAAGATTGGGAGTGTGGTGATTTTCTGAACTTATTAGCTTTGATTGAAGGCCATAATGTTACAGACTCATGTTCAAACAAGAATTTTAGGGGGCAGCTCTAGTAAAGGCATGTACACAGTTAAAGCTGGTTATAAACATCTATGCTCTCAAAATGGAATGATCGAAAATTGGCCTTGGAAACTCATTTGGAGGACTAGACTTCCCACTAAGGTGATCTTTTTTTTCCTGGACAGCTTTAACGGGTGCATGTCTGATACAAGATAATCTTTGCAAAAGGAGCTTTCCGATGGTTAACAAATGATACATATGCCAGAGAAATATGGAGTCCATCAACAATCTTTTCCTTCACTACACAGTTGCAATAGAACTTTAGAGCTTTTCCTTTCTATTTTGGACTGAGTTGGGTGCAGCCTCAGTCAATAAAAGATGCTATGAGTCCTGGAGCTTTTGTAGAGTTGATAAAGCCATCAAAGAGTCTGGAGGATGGTCCCAGCTTTTAACTTTTGGTGTTTATGGAATGAGAGGAACCACAGATGTTTTGATGGAATTTTGACTCCAACACACACTTTGAAGGCTATTTGTTTAGTCAGCCTTTACAGCTAGAATTTCCTTACTCCTGTAGATTACCCAATCAATTTGTTGGATTTTGTTAGCTCCCTGAACTAGCTTAGCCAACATTGTACTGGAGCTAGCACTACTTTTGTTTTTTGTAACTACTAAGCATCTTCTTGATGCCTTTAAATGCTATCACTCTTCATCAAAAAAATACAGCCGGAAAGTTCTTGGATCTTCATCAGACTAGGTTCTTGCCAACGGAATAAACTAGGAGAAAGATAGGTCTAATTGAAATAACAAGTCGTTCCCAGATGTGTTGCAATTGTGATCATAAGTTGGTTGAAAGGTCTCATAGTCGCAGATGCATGGCGGTGCACGAAGGTGAGGTGCAGTACTTTCTAGTGGCATGTAAGAGCATGTGAGAACTACTACAATAGCGGGGCTTCTTGGGTTAGGTTTGCACGAGGATTTAGAGTCAAAGGTGGTTCCGATTTATGCACAACACTCGAAGAATGTGTCAATCTTGGACAAATAAGACAGTCATTGTAAAAGTGCTTGAAAACGATTTTTATTCTACCCAACATGCTGGTGATTTCTCGGAAATGGATTCCTCACCAATGCTCTAATACCATGTGAGAAATAAGAGAAAAGAGGATGAGAAATTGAGACGTGTTAAGATGAATGCTTTACGATCCTCTTAAGGAGCATTGCACATTTTATTTATGTCGGTCATTAGTGTATACATTGTACATTTGTATATGTTTAACAAAGTCTAACTATCTAACAAGTTAGCATCTGTCCGACTCCAGAGCATTGCAGAACGCATGAGATGGAACATCTATGGTTCTTCCTACAAGCTATGGTGCTAAGTTTTATTTGATAAGATTAAGTTACTTAAAGATTTGAGAAATATGGGATATTACACTATGCAATTCACAAGAAGTGCATGTGACGTGTGCTTGACTGTCCTGGTAAGTATATTATTTGCCACCACAATCAAGGAGCTTTTTCTGGTTTTGATAACACGATCTAGACTGCATACTTGACTACTTGTAATTCATTTCTCTGGTCAATTAACACGGAGAAAATTCGTACTTGATTTGCTTATGTTGTAGGACAGTGTGTAGAAAGTATTACATTGACTAATTTGGCATATCCTATAGCTATGGGATCGACCTTTACTATTTGGACTTCCACAATTATGTTTCATCTGGTTTTGGGGAGAGTACTACCTTGACTAATTCGACAAATCATACATCTAAGATCAATTCGAATTATACAATTATGCTTCATCTGGTTTGGGAGTGTTGCATTAGGTTTACGTACTTCCCTTTATGATAAGTTCTACTCTGAAAGCAGTCACTGATCTTTAATGGACCTGAACATGCGCAAACACACATGTATATATTAAAATTATACAAAGTTCGTACTTATTGCCAAATAGTAATGAGTATTAGCGGTATTATGCATAGACTGACGCAAAATCTTGTATTGATGTCTGCCTGAAAACCTTATGCAGGAAGCATGAAAAGGTCACCTCAAGGTGTTTAGAAGGGGCCCGCAAATCATTTGGAACTGATGAGGATCTTTTACTGGTAAAGTTAGCTATCCTTAGCAACTTTCTTTTCTGCTGATTGAGATGCTTGTTTACTTTGATGACTAGACAGTTAAGTGCCAACTTCATTACGTGCTTGCTTAATCATCTTGCTTGGTATAAGCATGCATGATCTGAAGCATTAATTATGATGCAATAGAATGGTGTTTTTGTCTGGGAATGCAGGGCACTTTTCTTATGGTTCATTAATGCTGCTACTACTAGTCACACTAGCCTGTAAGTTCGCAGAAAATGAATTACTTCGTCAAAAGTGGAAAAAAGAACTTTAGAGAGAAGTATTCGGTCTGGAACATTAGCTAACCACTTTGGATTTGTTGTTGGATTACAAGATCACATTAGTTACAAAAGCTCTGACCTTATAACTAGAAAGTGTTACAAAAGCCCTAGATGGATTAGTAAACATTATTCTTTTCGTAATGACCATGAACCTGCAGTGTCTTCACCTTGACCCTCATGAGATTGTTGCCCGGGAATCAGTTGTGTAAATGAGAATAATCTATTCCAATGGAAGCTGTTGCATTAATTTTTACATCAGATAGTTTTGTCTTTTTAATTTTTTTCCTGGGGTCTTTTGAGGAAATTAAGTTACTACAAGTGACATTCTTAATATTTTATATTTCGCATGCAGATCCGTTTACAGAACGAAGAGACTGAAAGCAGCCCTTTGTGATCGGTTATTGATTTGTGTGTATGAATGATTGTTTCTCTATGACTTTGTCCTTGCTTCTTATTGCCCATATTGGGTATTCTTTAGCTGTATATATATTATTATGTACATCAAGGCTGTAGTATAATGAATTTCGTCTCCTTGTAAATTTTGTATATCATGTACATTCAGGCAATAGTATCATGGTTGTGCACGAGAAGTCGTATCATTGGTACCTCGTGAAATTAATATCAAATCCAGAAGTTACTAAAAAATGGTGAAGTTAGTTGTAGTATAAACCTCCTCGTAAGTTACGTAGTGTTCATTTTATTATCCTAGTCTCTCGTGCAAAACAAATTGCATCATTGTTCTGATGTGGAAGTATATTCTTGTTTTCTGATGAAGTGGGGAAAGCCCATCTTTATTTTCTGATGGTCTTTGCATTTCGTAACCTGATGTATGTTTCCTTTTGCTATATGCACTTTTAAAATATAAAAATAAAAAGGATCTATCCGCTCTTCATTTTTGGAAAAACTGTGAGTGCTTTGAGTTGTACCCCTAAATCCTAAATGTATATTCTTTTGTACTTTGCACCAATCTTTTTTCTTCTTTTTTTTTCAGATTAGGCTGACATTTCATTTCGTAAAAGAATAGATTGAGTGTTCTTTTACGATAACCCGCCAGATTAGGTTGCACTTCATGTCAAAGTCATTTGACTAATTATGACGAGTAAGTTGATTAAATAAAGGTGAAAGCTAATGGTGGTGGCGACGGATAGCGGTTGTGATTAAATATAGCGGGTGGTGCTATTATCAGGTGGGGAGCGGCAATAGCGGTTGGTATAGGGGTCACAATTGAAGCTATACTCCCTTTGCAAAAAAAATTGTAAGTCTTACCCACTTTACGATCAATTTCAGACTTATCCAGTCCGAAGTTAAAAAAAATTAGTCTGAAGTGAAAAAATTGTACTTCATATGCACTTAGGGCCAAATAGGTTTGAAGTGCAATCAATGATTTCATGCACTTAAGGCTAATAAGTCTAAAGTAAAAAACTTGCACTTCGGACGTACTTAAGGCCAAATAGATCTGAAGTGCAACCAATGGTTTCATGCACTTAAAGCCAATAAGTCTGAAGTGAAAAAATTGCACTTTAGATGCACTTAAGGCCAAATAGGTCTGAAGTGCAACTAATAGGCCTGAGTGTAAATTGCCCAGAAACAAAAATTTGTTCTTTGAATTTTAACAATCCAATATACGATTTAACACCTAAATCTACTTCAAATGAGCTCAAATTTAAAACATAACCTCCAAATATCATCTGCACATCAATTTGTCAAAACAACAACAAATCTAACGAACCCATTTTACAATTAAGAAGAAGAAGAAGAAGAAGAAGAAGAAGAAGAAGAAGAAACTCTAAGCAAGAGTAAAAAATAAAGCGTCACAACAGTATCATTGTCATTAGGTTAAATGGGTATAGGTTAAATAAGGGGCGACCAAATAAAGCGCCCCGTGCAATTTTTATGTGAAAATGGATAGGGTGGTGCTGAAATGGCTTCTTTACAATTGTTATTGAATTAATAGCATTTTAGTAAGAGAATCTTACAGAAATGTCCCAAAAAAATCCTAACTTACCAACCTCTAGCCATTAAACATGCACTTATCAAAACTAGCCAAGCACATATAAAAATTGAAAACCCAAAGAAATAAGGCTCTTTCTCTCCAAGAATCGCACACAACGATCTCCTTCCATATTTTTTAATCATGATTAGCAACATTAGATGCAAGACGGAAAGAAAATTTTATGGATGAGGTAGCAAATAAGGTGATGAAATACAAAAAAAAAAAATAT